>BSBK01010922.1:0-212282 GCA_027943335.1 Chamaecyparis obtusa
GAAGCTACGAAGAACAATCCATCGCCCTAAAAATCTAGCATTCACAATTTCCTTCAATCCAAAACTAGAGCCAAAACCTGTAAACCTGTGTGTGTGCAAAATGGCCAAAAATGACTCTAATATAGGAAAACTCAACAATCAAGACTGAAACATGCAACTCCCAATTAGGAATAGAACTCAATTTTTAAAAGCACTTTACTCAAATCACAGGAATAGAACTCAACTGCCCATTCTTGTTTTTATCAAAACTCTTTTAATTTATTAATTATAATAAATAACAATATGCCACTCGACATTTAACTTAAATTTATATTTTAATTTTATTAAATTGAATGTGCAAATTTAATTGCATATCAATATTTAATTAATAATTAATATTTTAGTATACTAATAATATGCAAGATATCAATTCATTAATTATGCCTTTAAATTAAATTTTAGATTTAATGATTAATTAAATCCTTTATTTGTATAATTAGACTTTTTAAATTAAGTCATTTTAAATTAAGTCATTTTAAATAAACATAAGTATTTAATTAACTCTCATTAATTAAATTCCTTCATATTTAATATTTCACTGTTTAATAATATTTAATCACAGAATCATTTAATTAGTCTTGATTAAATCTTTAATGCATTTTCAACACAAAATCACATCAAACCATATGGCATGAAATCACAAAGGAAAAACCAACTAAACCCAAAATACCAAAAATAACGCTCAAAGGAAGGGTTCACGAATGATGTCACCTTGAAAAAATTTATAGGGTTAACCAATCAGATACTTGTCCACTATTTTGGACAATAAAAGGCTTAGGTTGGGATTTGGACATGTATGTTATCTCCCCTCTCTTACCATTGATATATTGTGGTAGGGTGCGCTCATCCTTGCAATTCAGGGATCGATGCCTGGTACCTAAAATCTTGCATAAAATACAAGCATGTACATACATGTATAAATATATAACAGACAATGGCAGGGGTCGGTCGATCATGTGGATCTCACAAGAAAGTAGCTACAACTCTATCCCTCAGCCACATTAGACACGTCTAACATCAAAGTAAAACATACACGCCAACCATACACATGCAAGTATAGAGTCCATAAATCCATAAATATAAATGACATTATAATATATAGAAAATCAAACTATGGGAGGGGTATTACATGCCAACACTATTTTCCCCTTGCGTTGGTGTTGATCGACTGATCAATGCCTCCTCTTTACTACCTTTTGACCCTATTTAATGCATTATACCTACATAATAAATGTTAATTAAAAATCAAAATGAAAAGTACGAAGACAAGTTTCGTTACTCATCATGTCCTTGTAATATGGAAGCTATTGGTAGGTCTATACATGCTCACAAAGCTATCCCTTAATCCTCGCATCAACCATGATTTTCACTCATACCTCTTTTTTTTCTCTATAGTGGGTGTAACAATGACCTCTTGTAGGACCCCCCTAGGCCTACTTATGGCCTCATGCCCCCCTTGACCCTAATTTATTCTTGGACCCTATTTTTTCTACCATTTTTCTCCACCACCCTTTTGGCAATGTAAAATTCCTTTTTCTCCCCCTACCCCTTTTTCCTCATTTTTGCCTTTTTCAAGAAATTTTCGCACAATTTATTTTTTGCACCAATTTATCGAGGGGGCATACCCTTCCACTGTAGTTTCTCCACCATGAATCCCAGATCTCTATTTTCCTCTGGGGAATCTTTATTTTTCTCTTCTTTGACACAACGCCATTTTAGACATCACACCAAAGAGGGGTAAAATGTAGATGTCAAATTTTGTCCTTTAATCCCTGACCCTTTAATTAATTAAATTTTTATTTAATTAATTATTTATCCTTATAATATAAATAAATAATTATATTATTTTCCTATTTATATAATTAATCTAATAAATTAATTATAGTAAACCTTCTTTCTAACTCAACCATGTAATCATTTAAATTAATTAATTACACTTGTCCCTAGCCTATATCTATATGATTTCTATTATTTAACTATTCATACCTAATCTTTGATCCGATTAATTCTTAATTGATTAAATATAAACCTATCCTAGAACCCATCATCATCACCCTTGAGCCTACCCATTTGGCTAGGCATAGGTTAATTAAGCTAATCATGTAATTCCTACACCAATTAGCCTTTTTCCCTCAATTTTAAATTTCTCACACATGTGATCACCCTTTCCCAATGTGGCTAACTACATTCCATAAATAGCCACTTACCTCTCTTACATGTTTGTTCCCCATGTCCCTCTGCATGATTCTCATACATGTTTGAGACATCTTGAGCCACCTCCACTCTTCTGCTTTGTCTTCCCCTCTTTATAAGCCATCCTTTTTAAGAGTTTCTCACACATGTATCAGCAACTCATCACCTTTGCATGACCAACTATCTTCACTTTTGGCCTCCACCTTGGTGTCCATCTCATCAATCCCATGAAATCTTAGCCCCTTCATTCAATTTTGAATCCTCACCGTCTATTTCCCTCCAAATCCTATAAATAGGAGCCACTCCGTGAGCAATTCGTCATTCACAACATTTACATTGTTATAATGCTAGTGTAATCCTAGAGCTCATTTGTGCAATCTTAGTATTTTCATGGCATCTCAATTATCTTAGTGTAGAATCATGGCTTTATAGTTTAGTTTTTTCATACTTATATCAAGTATTTTTACATCTCCATCTACTAGCTGCATACAGATTTCTCATTTAGACTTGCCTATTAGTATTATCATTAAATCTATCTTGCATCTTAGGATCATTTGGGGAATCCATAGTTCTTTTTGGAGAGCGTATCAACATAAAACCATTAAAAGATGACATTAATGGAGTTCGGTGCCTCGATTTTAGCTTAATTGGGGGTAGGAGTTGAATTAGTGGGTTAAATGCATGATTTTGTTTTGTTTTCTATTGTTTGCATTTAGCTAACTAATAATTTTATCCAAATACAAAATTCAATAGAAAGGAAGGAAATGACATAAATGAAAAACCTACATCACAAAATAATAATTGAAACCCAACAAATATTGGTGGAAATACAAAAGAAACTACCATTGTATAATCATATGAAAACAACAAAGTGTGTAGTAATCCTAAACCCAAAAAGGGAGAAAATGTGTTAAATACCCAAGCTTACCATGTGATATTAGGAATGATTTACCAAGTTTCCAACTTTGAAAAGCATGAAATTTTGCATACATGATCTCATCTCATGAGATGTGTTGACCACTTCATTTTGGTTGTGTGCATGTGTTTTAATCCCCTCCTTTTCTAGGATAGTATAAGACAAAGTTCATTCTTGCATTGAGCTACATAGTTGGGTCATCCCTTATGTCCAATTGGATAGATCCTTGTGTTGGAATTTTTGCAGCCTATGTTTTTGACATTCATTATTTTTGTCATTGATGTCAACATATGTTTCAGTAAGGGAATCTAGAATTTGTAGATAGACTGGATAGACGGGTTGTAGAGAATTGTATGGACAATGTATGGAGAATTAGCTCTTGGGAACTGAGATATGTGTAGCATAACATGTTTACTACTCATGGTTTTGTTCTCATATATTTAATATTATCATTTGTCCCATTTATGGATGAATTAGTGAAGACTGGTTACAGGGCCAGTACTGGGAAATCACAAAGTTGATCTTAGTAGTTGCACTGGTATAACTTTAGTTTGGAATGAATTAAACCTAGCGAGATTGGGTAATGTCAGAAGACACATGGGAGATTCTATTGTGTGATTTCAAATTACTAGTTTATTTGGTGATGTCATCTATGGTGTGTACCTCAGTGAAGATCTATTTGGAAGTTGACCCAGGAGTGGTATTGTGTTCCTAATTAATTATGCATGGATTAATATTGTGGCTGACAATTTCATGATTTATAATTATTGTAATATTGTTAAGGATGTCATGTGTATCTTTGCATAGGTCTATGTAATGTTTTATGGGTGAGCTCTTATAATTGGTTGACCCAAGAATTATTTTGTAACTTGTATATAAGGAAGTATTTTACTTATAATTGATAGGGTGAGGAAGATGTGCAAGATATAAGGACTACTGATGTAGAGAAGAGGCTGTTCATTAAGGCACAAGGGATTGTCTTGGAAGAGGTTAGTTCTAGAAGTCATTTTAGATAATGCTATTATAAATCTTTCAGATCTTTGGAGAGTGAGTCCTAAAGGTGAATTTAACCTTCCTTTGGTCAAGTGACTAGGCGGTGAGCCATTTGTAATAAGCCATTAATAGGGTTGTGACTCCTAACAAGGTTTGTCCTCTAACAAGGACTGTAATATTGTAATTAATCAACTCCTAACAGGGAAAGAACTCTTTGCAAGGTTATTATACTTATAGTATTGATTTTTGGGTGCATGTTACTATAACTTATGGTGATGATGATAAAGGCCGACCAAGATCAAAGGAATAAAAGACAGTAGAAAGGTTAGATCAGTTATTATCTTGTCATTAATGTCAAGAAATTGATTATCTAGTTTATATTATGTTGTCATATCATTCAAAGTATGATATAAGTTGAATGAGTTAAAGAGAAGATGAACTGAGATGTTGTGAAGATAAAGAACTTAAATGGGAAACTGATACAGATCAGACAATACCAAGATTATGTTGATATATTTGTTTTCTACCTAATATATGATTATATCAAGTCGGTAAAGAATGGTAAAGAAGATTAGTCAAGTGGGTAAGTTAAACTACTTTGGCTACTGAGCAGAATATGTCATTCGATAAAGAGAAAAAGTCATTTGGTAAATTAAAAGTAAGTTTCGGTAAAGGAAAAGGAACTCAACATACCAAGCAAAAGGTTTTAGTCATCGAGAAAGGAACATAAATTAAAATAAGGATCAAAATGACATTTAATGATTAGCTATGATGAGATGGAATATTACGATGATAAAGAAGAGTTATTTAGAGAGATATATGATTAGTAAATTCATGATGATGATCTATGGTACAGATATAAGCGGCTAAAATAGAAGGAACAATTTTCAAGAAAATTCAAGTTCCAAGGTGAAGATAAAACTTGTTACCAAGATCTAAATACATTGAATAAGTTTGTGAAATGAATCAAATGGCTGAGATTAATTAAAAGAAAATGTGATAATGGAGATTAAGAGGAAAAACAAAGTCTATATAAAGGATGAATTTGTATGAACAAATGGCTGGAAAACTAAAGGGTTGATAATTCACCGACTGATGTAGTAAAGAAGGAACAGATAGATTCTGAGTCAGAAAGCAGAATTTGATGAAGTGTTGAAGCCAGTGGAAAGTGAAGGATTGAAGTGAAGAAGAAGAGTGCACAAAGGATCTGATTATGCAAAGGATAGTTGTGAATTTATAGGTCAATTTATTTACTATTTCTTATTAGCATTTGCAACAAAAAAATATTTTAACCGAGTGGACTTAACACTATTATTGTAAAATCCTTGCAAAAGGTAACATTCTAAAGAGTGTTCAAAGTCCTTTAACCAGGCCACTCATAATAGGGTGAAGATCCTAACATATCTGAGGTAAATCCCTTGACCGGGTCACACTTGGAAGTGTGTATTGTAATCTTTAACAGGATTGTATCTTAACCGAGCATACTTTAGAAGAGTATTTTCTTTACTAGGTGACAATTCCCACAGTGGTTTTTCCCAAAGATGGGCTTCCATGTTAAATATTGGTGTTACATGTGTTGAATGATTTATGTGAATGTTATTGTTGATTGTTAAATTTTATTTACTATCATCGGTAAATAGTGAATTGTGTCTAACCAATTTAACACCAAGTTAATCAAAGAAACTTTTTGAGCTACTAAGAATCAGGGATTACTTATTCACCCCTCCTCTCTATAATCCAACAATTGGTATCATATATTAGTAATCTAAAGGGATAAGTTTGAAATACTTGAGTAAAATATCTGAAGATGTATAGGAAAGAAGTAGCTAAGATGAACAAGGAAAGTTTCTCAATGTGGAAAATCAGGATGAGATTGTACCTATCTAGAATTGGAGAATCTGCACTAGATCCTTTGGATAATGACTACACTCCACCACCTACTACACCTATGATAGTTGATTAGATGAGAGAAAAGTAGGAACACAACTCGGTAATGATTAAAATTTCCTCTTCCCTAACCGATGTTGGATTCAATGATGTTAAGGATTGTGTTACTTCAAAAGAGATGTTGGATTGGCTTACACTTATTTATGGAGGTGATCAACATGTACAAAAAGCTAAGGTTGGTAGTCTCAGAGGAAAGTTTAATGAAATGAGAATGAAAGATAAAGAGAACATTTCTCAATATAGTTTCAGAATCAAGGAAGTTGCTAGTGCCATCAGAGGTGTTGGTGGAACATTAACTAGTGAAGAAGTGGTAAGTAAAATTCTAAGAACTCTTTCATCCAATTATGTTATTCGAGTATCTGCTATTCAAGAACTGAGATCCATACCGAATAATTTTATTACTCTTGAAGCCTTAATCGGTAAGCTGACTGCATTTGAGCTTAGCAATTATGATAATAGTCTACTGACTATTGAAACATCCTTCAAATTATTTGTAAGTATTGGAACTTCAAGAAGAGAAAGATAGACTCACAATAGTTCATGTGGAAATGAATATGACAATATCCTAACCAAAGAGAAAGAACAAGATGAGTTGGAAGCACTATTGGCTAAGAGACTACTCAGAGGTAAAGGAAAGTATAAAGGTAAGCTTCCCTTGAAAATATTTTAATTGCAACAAGATTGGTCACATTGCATCTAGATGTCCTGACAATGACAGAAATGATAAAAGTGACAAGAAGGAGAATCAATACCGAAGATTTAGAGACTACAAGGACAAAGGAAAGAAGTATGTCTACCAAGTTGAGGAAGGTGTAACCAATGATGGATCTGATGACATAGAAGAAAGTTATGAAGTTTTCTATGTTTCTATGAAAGAAGATTTAGATGAAGAGAGGTATGACGATGAAAAAGCTCTTATTTCTCATGTAAGTAAAACTGACCCCATGGATAATCGATAGTGGATGTTCACATCATATGACTAATGATATTGATAAATTTGAGAGTTTAGAAGACTCTAATGGAGGATTTTTCAAATTTGGCAATGATGTTCCTGATGGAATATGGATGAAGTGACTGAGAGGGGGGGGGGTGAATCAGTCAACCATAAAACACTTCACAATTAATTCTTTCCAGATCCCTTAGGATATCTTTAAAATGTTATCTATTTTAGCACTCGGTAAATAGATTGCAGTAACTTTGAAGATGCAGAAAGTATTAGCAAAATTATCTTTTAGATATTCATCAGCACTGGTGTATGATTAAGATAGTAATTAAGAACACAAGAGACACAAGATTTAACATGGAAACCCAATATGGAAAAACCACCAATGTATCTAGATACTGATTTTCACTTTTCTGAAGTGATGCCCGGTTAGAAGCCAACCCGGTAAAAGGTTACAAAACACACTGTTAGGTGTGACCTTGTTAGAGGATTTAATCACCCTGCTAGGAGTGGCCTGGTAAGAGGTCTTGAAAACAATTCAATGGAATTGTCACCTTGTTAGAGGATTTACAATATGGTTGTTAAACCAACTCGGTTAAGAGATTTAGAATTCACTGTTACAATGATAAGAAGGTAACAATGAAAAATGACCTATATAATAATGCAACTGCCTTGCTGATTACAGATCTCTGTTCTGCATATGTGTGATCCTTCTTGATCGAATAAATCTCTGCTGCACCTTAAGGATATCTGAACATCCTTCACAAATTCGCACACACCTTTCCTATCTTTTCTTCTGTAAATCTTCTTGCTGTATATCCCTTTTTTATTTTTCACATTTGACCTTTTATTTATATGATTTTGGATTTGTCAAATTGACATTATTTAGTATAACAGTCGGCTGAATTAAGCAAACTCTTTTTGCAAAAATCCTTCAAGGGCCGACAGTGCTCGGTGACCATAACTTTCTACAATCTTTCAGAGACCGAGGGAACTCGGTAAACATCGACAATCCTTCGATAACTGACTGAACTCGGTAAACACTAAATTTCCTTTGATAACTGAGTGGACTCAGTAAATGCTAAATTTCCTTTGATAACCAAGTGGACTCGGTAAATGCTAAATTTCCTTTGATAACGGAGTGGACTCGGTAAATGATGAATTTCCTTTGATAACCGAGTGGACTCGGTAAATGCTAAATTTCCTTTGATAACCGAGTGGACTCGGTAAATGCTGAATTTCCCTATCTGGCAGACCGACTGAGCTCGATAGGAACTAATTGCTGTGGACTATGACATTGTGTGACATCAAAGACAATACATAATTTGAGTAGCAATTTCCTTCAGACAATTGTTTCCAACAATCTCCCTCTTTGGCATTGATGGCAACACAATATGTCATAGCATAAGAAATTTGAAAGAGTTAGCTCAGTTCAGATTCAAACCTCCCTCTGTCAGCAAACTTCCTTTATCCTAAAAATTCTTCCTTCTGACTATTGAAAATTTCTTGAAGTAATAGAAAAGACATAGCAAACACTCCCTCTTTGACAACACATGCCAAAGACAATTCACATATTACCGGTGTAAATTAATGTACCTCAAGTACTGATTCATATGCAATGATTCCTTGAATATGCTGCATCAACTGGTTGATTTTCAATCATGTTTTGGTTGATGCATCACTAAAACTGTATTTAGTGAGCCTCGGATAGGGGAATGACCCCTAACTTACCTCTTAGATACACAAATGCATCCTTAGGTAATGGTTTGGTAAAAATGTCTGCAATCTATTCTTTTGTATGAATATATTCTAATCTGATTTCCTTGTCCTGCACCAATTCTCTGACAAAGTGATATTTAATAGCAATGTGCTTGGTTTTGGAATGCATCACTGGATTCTTCGAAATGTTTATTGCACTGGTATTGTCACAAAATATAACAACTAGTTCTTTGATTTCAACCTTCATACTTTCTAATAACTGTTTAAACCAAACAATATTTGAACAGTTTACTACAGCAGCAACATATTCTGCTTCAGCTGTGGATTGAGATGTGCAATTTTGCTTTTTACTAGTCTAGGATACCAATCTTTTTCCAAGAAAAAATGCTCCACCACTTGTGCTTTTTCTGTCATCAATGTTTCCTGCCCAATCAGCATCAGTAAACACTTTTAAGTCTAGATTGCCTCCAAATTTATACCACAAACCATATTCTTCAGTTCCTCTTAAGTATCTTAAGATTCTTTTGATTGCCATCATATGATTTTCCTTAGGTTTTGCTGAGAATCTAGCTACTATACCGACTGCTAAGGCAATATCAGGTCTTGTATGTACTACATACTGCAATTTTCCAATCATAGATCAGTATAGGGTCTGATCAACTTCTTTTGAATCATCATTTTTGGTAAGTTTCAATCTAGTACACATGGGTGTACCAACTGGTTTTGAATCTTCCATACCAAACTTCTTAAGTATTTCCTTAATGTATTTAGATTGAGTAATGTATATACCATTCTTGCTTTGCTGAATTTGAAGACCAACAAAGAATTTTATTAAACCAAACATAGACATTTCAAATTCTTTGTTCATTTTCTCTGAAAATTCTTTGCACTAATCCTCATTCCCTATAAATATAGTATCATCTACAAATATTTCTGCCAATACAATTTTGTCATCCGGTCCTTCTTTAATATATAGATTGTTGTTATCATTGGCTCTTTTGAAATTAATCTGAATCAAATAGTTATGGAGTCTTTCATACCATGCTCTAGGAGCTTGTTTCAAACCATACAATACTTTGTGTAACCTACAGACCATGTCCTTTTTATCTGGATCAACAAAACCTTCAGGTTGTTCAATGTAGACCTCTTCATCAAGAATTCCATTGAGAAATGTAGATTTTATATCCATCTGATATACCTTAAATCCTTTGTGTGCTGCATAAGCAAGTAGAGTTCTTACACCTTCTAATCTTGCAACAGGAGCAAAAGTTTCTCCATAATCTATACCTTCTTCTTGAGAATAACCTTTACATACCAGTCCAGCTTTGTTTCTAGATACTTGACCATCTTCATTCAGCTTATTTCTGAATACCCATTTTGTTCCAATTACATTCTTATCTTTAGGTCTAGGTACAAGAGTCCATGTTTTGTTCTTTTGTATTTGTTCTAATTCTTCATTCATTGCTTCAATCCAACTTTCATTTTCCAATGCATCTTTGATATTTCTAGGTTCAAAGTCAATAAGCAGACATGTACCTTTTAGCTTGCTTCTTGTCATAGTACCATCTGATTTGTTTCCAATAATTTGATTTGGTGTATGATGTCTTCTGACATATTTGGCTAGTATAGGTTCCTTGCCTTTTGAATGATTCATGCTGTTGTCTTCTAGGATCTCTTCTTCAGGTTGCTCGGGCTCGGTAGATATTTGCTCGGTAACTTCAGGCTGAGACTCAGTCTGAATTTCTTCCTGTGACTTGGTTTGAACTTCTTCCTGTGACTGGGTTTGTGACTTGGTAACTGTGCTCGGCTCAGTAGATATAGTTTCCTTATTGATAGTTGTGTCTGCCAATGTTTCAGGTTCAATGTAAATGAATCTTCTGTAGTTCTCAGGTTCCCTTTTGCTTTCTTCTTCAGTCTTTTCTGCAAACTCATCAAATTTTACATGTATACTTTCTATGACTTTGTGAGTAGATAAGTTCAGACATTTGTATGCCTTGCTTTTGCTAGAATATCCTAGGAATATTCCTTCATCACTTTTCACATCAAATTTATTTCTTCTGGATTCTTTTAAGATATAACACTTGCTACCAAATATTTTCATGTAACTTACATTGGGTTTATAGCCATACCATAATTCATAAGGAGTTTTGAATGTGTCTTTCTTCAATTGTACTCGGTTCAAGGTATGAATTGCAGTGCTGATAGCTTCCTTCCAGTACTTTATAGCGATGTTCTTTTCTATCATTAGAGTCCTTGCACAATCCATAATAGATTTGTTTCTTCTTTCTACTATTCCATTCTGCTCAGGAGTTCTAGGAGCTGATACCTGTCTTTTGATTCCTCTTTCAATGCAAAAATTGTTAAAATCATGGGAGATGAATTCACCACCTCTGTCTGATCTTAAGCATTTCAATCTTTTCCGTGTTTCCTTTTCCACTCTTGCTAAGTACCATTTGAACTTTTCAAATGCTTCTGATTTTTCTCTTAAATACATGACAGTCATCATTCTAGAATAATCATCAACAAAAAGAATAAAGAATTTATCTCCAGTATAGCTTTGTATTCCAATAGGTCCACATAAATCAGTATGCACAATTTCCAAAATTTCTTTAGACTGATAGTTCTTACTCTTGAAACTAGTTTTACTCATTTTGCCAATCTGACAATTCTTACATAGACCAGTATCAGGTTTCTTCAAAGTAGGAATGCCTCAAACCTTCTTGAATTTGCTTATTTTTATCATGTTATCAAAATTCACATGACATAACCTTTTGTGCCATAGCCAAATTTCTTCTATTTGAGAAATAAAGCATGAATATTTACTGAGATCAAGATAAAATAAGTTACCTTTTGTTTGTTTGCCTGATCCAATGAGTTTTCCTTTTTCATCCAGCAGTCTTGCTTGACCATTCATGAATTCAACCTTGAAACCAGTGTTGATTAGCTATGCTACACTTAGAAGATTATGTTTTAGTCCTTCAACCCAATAAGCATTATCACATATGAGTTCTTTGGTTAATGAGATTCTTCCTTTTCCTTTTATACAAAAAGGTTCATTGTTTCCAAATCTTACATTACCACTATCATAGTCTTCTAGATATTCAAATTTTGTCTTGTCACCAGTCATGTGGTGTGAACATCCGTTGTCTATTATCCATATATCATCTTTGATTATATGAGAAATAAGTGCCATCTTATCTTCATCATCATCAGATTCATCTTTTATAGCAATAAAGACAATTTCTTCTTCACTATCATCAGAATCTTTAGCCATAAAATATGTTTTCTTACCTTTATCCTTGAATGATTTAAAATTCTTTTTTCCATAGTACTTGTGACTTCTCTTCTCTTCCTTGACTTGCTTGTTTGGGCACCTAGCTGCAATATGTCCAATTTCTTCACATGAAAAATAGATTAAAGGAGTTTTACCTTTATATTTACCTTTCCCTCTAGAGTACTTCTTTGCAAGTAATGCTTCTACAATTTCAAGATCACTATCAGAACTTTCTTCTGATACTTCTTTACTTTCTGACTGAACTTCTTTAATTTTCTTGTTCTTCTTTAGTGAAACCTTGGCCTCAAATGCTGATTCAATATTTTTGGAACTAGGAACATAGTTGTCATAGTTGTCTAATTCAAAGGCTGTCAATCTTCCAACTAAAGCATCCAAAGTTATATTGTGGTTTGTTTCACATCTTCTTTCTTGAATAGCTGATACTCTTATTGCATAGATAGGGAGTAATGTTCTGAGTACCTTACTTATAACAGTTTCATCTGAGATTGTTCCTCCAGAAGCTCTAATTGCACTTACACTTGCTTTGATTCTTTCAACATATTTTGTAATGTTTTCATCTTCCTTCATATTCATCTTGTCAAACTGTCCTCTTAGGCTTTCTGCTTTGGCTCTTTTCACATTTGCATCACCACCATATATTTTCTTCAGTGCCATCCACATTTCATATGCAGTAGTGCATTCTTTAATATCATCAAATTCTTCATAGCTGAGAGTAGATGCAATGTCTATCATCATGGTGTTATGAGTCTTTTTATCTGCAATGTCTTCAACAGTTAATGCGCCATTAGGAATTGTGTATTCTTCATCAATGTATTTGCATCTTGAATCACCAATGGAAGCCAGATGAAGTCGCATGAGACCTTGCCATGCTGAAAAGTTATCTCTGTTGAGCTTTGGAATTTCCCTCTTGTAAGACATCCTGATCTTTAGCTTAGGTCCTTGAAACCCTTCCTGCAATCACCAAAAGCTTTGATACCAATTGATGGAATATGGATGAAGTGACTGAGAGGGGGGGGTGAATCAGTCAACCATAAAACACTTCACAATTAATTCTTTCCAGATCCCTTCGGATATCTTAAAAATATTATCTATTTTAGCACTCGGTAAATAGATTGCAATAACTTTGAAGATGCAGAAAGTATTAGCAAAATTATCTTTTAGATATTCATCAGCACTGGTGTATGATTAAGATAGCAATTAAGAACACAAGAGACACAAGATTTAACGTGGAAACCCAATATGGGAAAAACCACCAATGTATCTAGATACTGATTTTCACTTTTCTGAAGTGATGCCCAGTTAGAAGCCAACCCGGTAAAAGGTTACAAAACACACTGTTAGGTGTGACCTTGTTAGAGGATTTAATCACCTTGCTAGGAGTGGCCTGGTAAGAGGTCTTGAAAACAATTCAATGGAATTGTCACCTTGTTAGAGGATTTACAATATGGTTGTTAAACCAACTCGGTTAAGAGATTTAGAATTCACTGTTACAATGATAAGAAGGTAACAATGAAAAATGACCTGTATAATAATGCAACTACCTTGCTGATTACAGATCTCTGTTCTACATATGTGTGATCCTTCCTGATCGAATAAATCTCTGCTGCACCTTAAGGATATCTGAACATCCTTCACAAATTTGCACACACCTTTCCTATCTTTTCTTCTGTAAATCTTTTTGCTGTATATCCCTTTTTTATTTTTCACATTTGACCTTTTATTTATATGATTTTAGATTTTTCAAATTGACATTATTTAGTATAACAGTCAGCTGAATTAAGCAAACTCTTTTTGCAAAAATCCTTCAAGGGCCGACAGTGCTCGGTGACCATAACTTTCTACAATCTTTCGGAGACCGAGGGAACTCGGTAAACATCGACAATCCTTCGATAACCGACTGAACTTGGTAAACACTAAATTTCCTTTGATAACCGAGTGGACTCGGTAAATGCTGAATTTACTTTGATAACCGAGTGGACTCGATAAATGCTGAATTTCCTTTGATAACCGAGTGGACTTGGTAAATTCTAAATTTCCTTTGATAACCGAGTGGACTCGGTAAATGCTGAATTTCTTTTGATAACCGAGTGGACTCAGTAAATGCTGAATTTCCCTGTCTGGCAGACCGACTGAGCTCGGTAGGAACTGATTGCTGCGGACTATGACATTGTGTGACATCAAAGACAATACATAATTTGAGTAGCAATTTCCTTCAGACAATTGTTTCCAACAGTTCCATGTCATGTAAAAGGTAAAGGGTTGATTATATTGAATGAGAAGATTAGATGTGATGATTTTTATTGGGTTAAAGGTCTAAACTATAACTTTTTGAGTGTTTCACAATTGAACAATACTAACCACCGACTAGAGTTTCAAAATAGAAAATTTAATATTTATGGTACTAATGGAGATTTGATTGGAATTGGTGAACAATCAAAATGTAATTTATTTCATCTTGATACTAATGTAAATAGTTTCTTGTTTGTTAAAGTATAAGATGTTTGGTTATGGCATAAAAGACTATGTCATCTAAATTTTGACAACATGATTAAGGTGAGCAAAAAGAATAGAGTCAGAGGTCTACCAAAATTAAGTAAACCTGATAAAGTGATGTGTAAGGAATGTCAAATTGGTAAGATGAAAAAATAAATTTTCTCAAGCAAGTCTTACTAATCTAATGGTATTTTTTAATTAGTTCATACTAACCTTTGTGGTCCTATGAAGATACAAAGCTATTATGGAAATTAGTATTTCATTTTGTTTGTTGATGACTATTCAAGAATGATGTCTCTTATATTTCTAAAAGAGAAGTCTGATGCATTCCAAATGTTCAAGTAGTATAAGGAAAGAGTTGAAAAGGAAATAGGAAAACAATTGAAATTTTTAAGATCAGATAGAGGAGGTGAATTTATTTATGATGAATTTACTATCTTCTGTAATGAAAATGGAATCAAAAGACAAGTATGTACACTGAGGACTCCACAACAAAATGGAAGAACATTTTTTATTGACAAAAAGCTTGCACAAACATTCTGGAGAGAATCCATAAGTATTGGTGTCTACTCACTCAACCGAGAACAATTGAAGAAAGGTACCAACAAGACACCTTATGAACTCTAGTATGGGCATACACCGAATCTTAGTTACTTTAAAATTTTTGGAAGTAGGTGTTACATACTAAAAGATGCTAGAAATGGAAAGTTTGACTCTAAAGGAGATAAAGTTATATTCATAGGATATTCATCAAAGATAAAAACCTATAAATGTTTGATCAAGGCTACTAACAAAATTGTTGAAAGTGAAAATGTAAGGATTGATGAGTTTGTAGAAAGGAATGAAGAAGATAGAAAAAAGGAACCTGAAGATTATCAAATATATTTGTATGTACAAGAAGGTAATTCAGTTGATGCAACCAAGCTACAACAAGAAGAAATCAAGGAGAAAGTAGAGCCTCCACTGAGAGATGAAAACATTTATGGACAGTCTACCGAGCTTATATTAGCAAAATATGTGAGAAAACACCACTCACCGAGAAAAATTATTGGAGACAAGAATACAGGAGTCATGATAAGAAGTAAGTTGAAAGATAATGCTTGTTTGATTTATGATTTTGAGCCAAGATTAGTCAAGGATGCACTAGGAAATGAAGATTGGATTAATGCAATGAAAGAAGAGATTGATCAAATTGAAAAGAACAATAATTTGGTCACCGGTAGCGAGACTTAAGGTCAAGAATGTAATTGGAACGGAGTGGATTTTCAAGAATAAACTTAATGAGAATGGAGATTTGATCATAAAAAAAAAAGATTATTCTGCAAAGGGTATGTACAAGAAGAAGGTATTGATTATGGTGAGACATTTTCCCCTGTTGCTAGATTAGAGGGTGTAAGAATATTACTTGCATATGCTTCCTATAAAGGATTCAAATTTTATCAAATGGATGTTAAGTCTATATTTTTAAATGGAATTCTTGAAGAATAAGAATACATTGAACAACCTGAAGGATTTGTTGAAAATTCTAACAAGGATATGGTATCCAAACTATACAAGGCACTCTATGGATTGAAGAAAGCACCCCGAGCATGGTATGAAAGACTAAACTCATATTTAATGAAGATTGGATTTCAAAGGACAAGCGACAACAAAAATTTGTATCTGAAATGTGATAGTACTGATAAGATTTTGATTGTTGAGATATGTATTGATGATATTATATTTGGAGGAAATGAAACAATGTCTAAATAATTTTTTGAAGAGATGAGAAAGAAATTTGAGAAGTCCATGATAGGATAGATTTAATTCTTTATTGGAATAAAAATTCAACAAGTAAAGGATGGGATCTATATAACTCATTCAAAGTATATCAAGGAGATCCTAAAGATATTCAATATGGAAGAATCAAAACCGGTTGGTACACCGATGGCTACTGGTTGTAAATTGTCAAAGGAAGATGATACAAAGGAAGTAAATGAGACACTTTACTGATCTGTAATTGGTAAACTATGGTATGTTGTTCACAACCAACCTAATATTGCACATCCAGTTGGTATAGTTGCAAGGTTTCCTATCAATCCAAACTAGGCACATATGTCTGCAGTGAAAAGAATATTTAGATATCTGAAAGGGACTAAATATTTTGGTATGCTATACACAAAAGGAGGAGATTTTTATCTCAAGGTATATATTGATGTTGATTGGGCTGGAAACATTGATGATAGGAAAATAACAAGTGGCGGAAATTTCTTTTTAGGAGAAAGGCTAGTGACATGGTTAAGCAAGAAACAAAGTTGTATTTCACAATCTACTGTTGAAGTTGAGTATGTTGTTGTAGCTATGAATTGTTCAAACATTGTGTGGATCAAATAATTACTTGAAGGTATGCAAGAAGAGATTAGTGATCCAGTTACATTTTACTATGATAGTACTAGTGCTATTAAAATATCAAAGAATCTAGTGATGCATTCAAAGACAAAGAACATTTGTATCAAGTATCATTACTTGAGAGAGAAAGTTCAAGACAAGCATGTGATATTGGAGTATGTGAATTCAAAGGAACAAAAAGCTGATATATTTACCAAACCACTACCAAGTGATTCTTTTGAGTATCTTTGAGGTAAGTTAGGGGTTCTTACCCTATATAATATTCACAAAGGAAAGATGCATGCTACATCAATTCAAGTATTCATCATAATATCTATTTTGTGAGTTGACGCTAGTGTTCACTCTTTAGATGAATCCTGAAGATGTGAAAATGTTTATGACTGCAATGAGAAATCAATACATTTGAGGTACGATTTTCTACCTGAGAAAAATTTTCAAGAGTATGTATCTTTGGCATTGCTGTCAAAGAGAGAGAAGACTACTATTGATGACTATAAAGAGGGAGAGAATTATTGATGTTGTTGCACAGAAGGAGAATAAAGAAATTGATTATTGACAGAGAGTATTAATGATGATTACTAGAGGATAGAAGATCAGAAAAAGAAGTTGTCAAAAAGGGAGATGAAGATCTATTGAAGGATAAGATTGCTACTAATAGAGGAGAAGATAAATAGAAGCATGATCAAGAAAAGAAGAAGTTATAGCTCAGAGGGAGTAAAGGAATGGAAATAAGTGTTACCATCATCAACTGAACAATGAAGATTGTTAGTGTATTTCCATCAATACCAAAGAGGTAGATTGTTACAATAACTGATGGTGATGATAATGAAGACCGACCAAGATCAGAGGAATACAAGATATTAGAAAGGTTAGATGAGTTATTATCTTTCCATTGATTTCAAGCAATTGATTATCTAGTTTATATTTTGTTGCCATATCATTCAGAGTATGATATAAGTTGAATGAGTTAAAGAGAAGAAGTGAGATGTTGTGAATATGAAGAACTTAAATGGGCAAGTGATATATAGAGGACAATGCTACGATTATGTTAATATAATTGTTTTCTACCTAACATATGATTATATCAAGTTGGTAAAGAATGGTAAAGAAGATTAGTCAAGTTGGTAAGTTAAACGATTTTAGCTACCAAGCAAAATATGTCATTTAGTAAAGAGAAAAAGCCATTCGGTAAGAGAAAAGTAAGTTTCAATTTGTTAGAAATAGGGAATACTGAGAGGGGGGGTCAATCAATATTCTACAAACTTTTACTTTTGCCCAATTATGGATATAACAGATTATCTTAACGCATGCATAACATAAGAAGCTAAACAACATGAATAACAATAAAACTAAAGAACTCATAACACATTATTTGTTCTCAAGGAAACCCTGGCCAAGGGAAAACCCTGGTGGGGATGGTACCCACAAAGATCCACTAATCAAAAGTGTCATGTTAAGGATGTTGACCCTATTAGGAGTCTATTACATGCATATAGTGTCTCAGTCCTGATTAAGGGACTATAGGCCTTGTTAGAAGCCTCAACCCTGTTAGGAGTTGGCAGTACAAAAAGTGATTACCAGATGAGCCCACTGCCCAAACAAGTAATGTACAATATTTACTGATTACAAAAATAGGTCAAGGTACATAACCTTATACTACTTGCATAAATATCTTTTCACTTCTCTTTCACTACTGATATTACATACATTTGTTCCTTCACTGTATCCTTCTTACAATTTACAATTACATTTATACAAGTTATTAAGATTAATAACTTTCTAGTCGTCTATCATATTACAAAATAAATTTATCCAAGGGTTAACATCTAGGATGTCATCCCTTTATATTTTTAAGTCATTATTTTGATAAACAAAATAATCCCTTAACTCTTTATCAATTCTGTCTTCATATTCTGTCTTGTTGGCTAGACACTGTCTTTACAAAAATTGTCATAACTTCTTTCATACATGTTGTACTAACTTGCAATCTAAGATGAGTCTTCAATAGTCACCATAGAGTCTATTTTCAAGTGCACAAGCACTGAACTTACTCCAGTTGACATCACAAACAAAAATTGTCTTCAGGTTCACTAGTAAAAACACACTGTCTCATACTTAGACAATTTTGCATTGCGCTCTGGCATACTAGCTCTCTGACCTGTGCAATCTTCATGTAGATCATATGTTTCCATAATGACAACATCTATGTAACCAGCTCAGCCAAATTTCCAACAATCTCCCCCTTTGTCATTGGTGGCAACATATGAGAAAATTGGCTAAGTCTTACAACTCAAAATCTCAAAATTGTGGCCATAGTATAAAATATATATACTATCCTTATAACTCCAAAAAATCTTATCTCTCATATAGTACTCCCCCTGAGAGTATCAATCCTTATCATTTTCTTATTAATTTTTTTCTATATATCTCTCCCCCTTTGACAACAATGACAAAATAAAGGTAAGGAGGGTTACAAAACTATATTCACAAAAAGTTATACCTTAATTCAATATTGCAAAGCTAGTAGGCTTGCAACACAATCTGCAAAATCAATCTTTATAGCCTCTAACTCCTTCTCCTATGATTTCGTAATAGAATTTTCCACACTAAGTAGTCTACATAATCCATAAGATGTTATCTCACATGCTTGGAGATTCTCAAAGCTAAACTTTTGAAAAGATGTCTTAGCTGAAAAACATTCTTCCAATTGCCCTTCAATAATACTTAACTTTATAGAAGTGTGCTCTCTTAAAAGAGTGAATCTTTTCATTTTCCTATCATTTTCATCTTGCAAAATTCTGATTTCATCATATATCTTACAAATTTTCTTCTCAATATCAGATACCTTCACATTGGGGCTTGAAAGAAAGTTAGTTTCATTCTAAAATTTTTCTTCCTTCATCTTCATCTTCTGATCTTCTTCTACTATCAAGGTCTTTGATTTTGTACATTAGATGTACAAGGATTTTCCTCTTTCCAAATTCTTTCTCAAGTCCTTTATACAAATATTAAGATTGTTGATATCATTCCTAATATTATGGCTAATGTTCAAAAGTGTTTTGGCTTCATAGGCTGCTTGAGCTTTCACTTTTTCTATATCAGTTAAATTTGTGAACTCACTATCAAAAGTGTTCATCACTTTCTTTTCTTTCACCAAAGGATTAGCTTCTACAATTTGTGTAGTTACAACACCTTGTAACTTCTCAGTAAGTTCCTTCAAGCATCCTTTAAGACTTTTTACTTTCTTGTTCTTTCCAATGATCTTGTTCAAGGATGTGATCAATTCCATCTAATCATCATCATCTACTTCCTTTCCCAAATTCTCAATCATAGATCCAATCTTATTCTTCTTTCCAGTCTCAGGAGTAAGACTGATATCTTCTTTAGTGGAAATAGGTACTTTTTTTTCTGTCACTTTAGGTTCTACAACTGTGGTCTTTGTTTTCTCTTCTCCTTTGGTAGTCTCCTTCTCTTCAAAAGTTGAATTGTCAACAATGTTTTCCAAATTCTTGAATACATTATCATCAGTATCCAAGGTGATCTTAGTTCCTTCTACATTCATGACTTCATCTTCAATGTTTATGGCAGGTGGAGAGGGAATGTCCTCTTGTTCTATTTCACCTGCTTGCTCTGCTGCAACTGATGGTTCTCCAGCATTCTCTGACATAACCTTGATGATTACTTGCTCTATTTCTGCATTAACTTCTTCATATGTGCCTCCCATAATCTGAATGGTTCTCTTCTTGGTTCTCAAATGGGTGCTTAAGGCTTTCATAATCTAACTAAAGTATGCTTCATCTTTTACAACACAAAGCTTTCTTACAAGCTTTTCTCTAATAGATGTGTCTTCTTCTGATGCTCTCTTCTTCCTATTCACAAGTTTATTGTACAAATCATCAGGTATCTTACCTTTAATTGTATCAAACTTCTTATTAGACAAAATCATATGCTTTACCACTGCATTTTCTAGATTTAATCTCTCTGCATAATCATAGAGATCATAATACTTATTCATTCTTGTAAAGTCTCCATCTTCAATGATCTTCTCATTAACCTTCTCAACTCTAGGTTTCCAGGTTTTCTTCTTAATAGAAGTGTCATCATCTTTGATTTCTGCAGTTTTCCTTGGAACTAGTTGCACTAATGTTTTATGTCTCTTACCTGGTCTAGTAGCACTCTCTTTTAATCTTTTTCTAGGTGTGGAGGAGGTGGATCTAGTGGATATCCTTGCTTCTTGATCCTTCTCAATTTCTTCCACTTTCACCTTAACTTGTGTTTCTTCTTGTTGTGCTACAATTGATGATAGAGGTAGAATAGACAAAACTTCTTTTTGTCCAATATCTCTGATTGTTGGTGTTGTTTTCTTTGCTACCAAGAATTCATGATCAGTCATCCCTATATCTTTTACAATTTTCTTGATAGTACTCTCAACTCTTTTCTTTGACTGCTTCTCTTCAAGTAAGGTCTTTGCGGAGTTGAAATTCTCCTCAAAGGTTCCAAACCTATTACAGTGAGTGTCCAACTTGCACTAAAGTAACCTGCTCACATACTCTTCTGTCTCTACCTCAGATATCTCATAGCCAAGAGGGTCTATGAACTCTATTCTAGGTTATACTGCTTCAATGTAGGTAAAGTTAGTATCAACCATGAAACATATCTCATTTTTATACTTCTCCACAAGAGACTATGGGATCCTTGATCTGCTAGACACTATATCCTGAAATGTCTTGATTACCAATACTGCACTCTCATTCACTTTATCAATAACATGCCTCCTGTACACTAGGTTAATCCTTTCCATTGTATTTTGGCCATCATTCCAGTCATTTCCAATGGTGTAAGGAAATCTTCTCAATAGATGAAAAAACATATAGGTGATTAAGGATGAGAATCTAAACTGTGTGTACTTAGTTTTCTTAATCTTTTCCAAATTCTCAAATAGTTGAATTCTCAAAATCTCATATCAACTTGTACTTTATCAACACACATCAGATAAGCTGCATGTATCATTCTAGCTTCCATGTTATCCTCTCTTGAGTTTGCACAAAACTTAGTGGTTAGGATCTTACATAAGTATCTGACGTCATCTTGTTGAATCTTACTAATCACAATTCCTCTACAATTATAGGATGAATTTTTGTTGTCTATGACTATGTTCCTCATGTTCTTCTCATTTAAAGGAATGGCTCTAGTTTTAGATATTCCAGTAACTTCATGAATCAAATCAGTTGTGATATATATCACTCTGTCTTCTAACCAAAACTTCCCATTATGAATTCTGCTTAGGATAATCTTAGTACATTCTTCATTATCAAATTCATACTGTAATGCATACTTAATGATCTCATTATCTTTCAAATGTTCAAATCCTTCTTTCAATGTCATGTCCTGATTGTAGATCCTCTGATGTTCCTTGGTGAAATCACTATCACTGATAGTCTCTAGTTTGCATCCAAGATAACTTCTAACATTCTCTAGATGTAAAACTCCATTTGGTACAGATGATAAAGCTAACCTAGGATCATCTTCAAGGGGTTCTACTAGTTCCCTTTTCATCTTAGGTCTATTTTTATCTCTGACATTGTGAATCAAAGAAACATCCGTGATTTCCTCTAATTCTTTTACTTATTTAAAGATTTTCCAAGTAAAATACCTCGATTTCATGATTTAGGGCTTCCATAGATTCGGCACAAAATTCTTCTCTGAATCCTTGCAAAACACTTCCAATAACTGCTCTTTGATCTCCTTAACAATTGAATTCTCTTTGATGATCAAATAATACCGATCGTGACCTTTTATTAATTCAATCTCACTTAGATCTAACATTGCATTCAATTCTCTTGCCACTTCTTTCCAAAAAGCTGATTTTGCTAACCTGCAAAACTTAAAACTTCTTACGATCTCGCAAAACATAATATTTTCCTTTGCGATATTAACCATAGCATTAGAACATCATATACTACCTTGCATTAACTGTGCAAGACTCAATTCATCATATATCTACTTCTACACTAATCTAAGTTTCTATTCTACTGCAATTTTCATAAATTAAGTACTTTGAGATGGGTCAGGTAAAGATTCATTCTTACCTTTTAATACTTCACCTCCTGATTACCTTCAATGTTGAATATGTCTCCTTGATTTGTGCTTTTGATAAACTTCACTTCATCTGAATTACTACAGCATCTTTTCTGACTGTTACTTCCATCTTCATTTCTTCTTGCATGACTTCTAGGGTTAGGGTTAGGATGAAAAACTCTATTGTTCATTCTACAAAACCTTGTTGTATGTCCAATCTTGTTGCATATCTGAAAAACTATTCCATTATTTCCATATCTTGGTCCAGGTGGATTGATTTGTGATCTGCAATTTCTAGTAATGTGTCCAACCTTGTTGCATCTATAACATATTACTCCATTTCTTCTATTCATATCTTCAGTAGGTTTTTTATCTGCATTGTTAGTATTCCTAAACATTCTACTACTATTATTATTCTCAATAAATTTAGGTTTCCTGCATTCAATAGCTCTATGTCCAAAACCATGACAATTATAACAATAACCATTAAGAGGTTTGAATTGCTTACCTGTGCAATCTCTCTTCATATGACCAATAGTATTACAAGCAAAACATCTATCTTTGAATTCTCTTTGCATAGCTTTGGGTGATTCCTCTTGCTTAGGTGATTCTTCTTCCTTAGGTGTATCTTCAGATTTGTTAATCTCATCAGACTTCTTTTGATCTATGCTTTCAAATATTTTCAAATTTGGTTCCTTACTTTCTTCATTTGCTTTAAAAGTGTTGAATCCAAGACCAGTCTTATCATAGAATGGTTTTTGATAAGATATTTGTTCATCAATCTTCTCACTAGTTGAATATAGCCTTTCAAGTTGTTTAGATTGAATCAGTTCACCTTTCACAATTGTATTGTATTTCTCAAGTTTAGCATACTACAAATTGACTTTCTTAAGTTCAAATGTTACTTTACCAAGTTTAGATTTTAGTCCTTCATTTTCAGTCTTTAGACTTTCATTCTCAGATTTTAGATTTGCTTCATTCTTGCTATTTCCATCTCTCAAACTTAGGTTCAGATTTTCTATCTTTAGTTCATGATTAAGGATCTCATTTTCTTTTTCTAAATTGTCATCACAATCTTCAATGAAAACTTCAGATTCCTTTTCAAATTTCAGATCTTCCAACTTGTTTTTCAGTTTCTCAATGAGGTTCTTTGCATCATCATATTTTATTTTTAGAGTATCTCTTTCATCAGTAAGCATATGAATTTCTTCAAGAGCTTCTTCAAGATTCTTATGCAGTTGATCCATATCCATAGAGATCTTACTCAAGCTGCTAGGCTTTCCTTGAATGATTCTTTTCCGAGTAACTAAGCTCTGATACTGTATGCAAATTAGCTGTACTAACTACTATAAATGATAAATTAACTATTTTAAGATTAATGAATCTAAGTAATTAGCAAACAACAATGAAGAATACACCAAATTGTCCTCCTATGCTCTGATTTCTTGGATGTGTTGAGCTCTCAAATTTCCAATTTGAAGCTCCTTTCCCAAGATGATACCAAAGTGTGGAGATTGAAGGCAAAACTAATTCCTAATTATGCAAATGAGATGATAATAGTATGGATGCTTCACAAAATTATATGAATATGCTTGATAATGAGTGCTTGGATGTTTAGAATGCTTGATTGCATATTGCTTGAATGCTTGATTACAAAAATACCTATTAGCTCACAAAGGGAAAATGAGGCTCCTTTTATAGAATTTTGGAGGATCTAAGCCTAGGTGGCACAATCCTACGGTTGAGAATGAAAGGTGGAAGATCCTAGGGCTAGGATTGACTTGGTTGAAGGATTTGAGAGAAAGGGGGATGTTAGGATTAACAAGGTAGAAATAACAATTATGTGCAAATATAACTAATATCAGAAAATAAGAAACCACACAGAATAGAACACAAGACACACAGATTTAACGTGGTTCACCCAATCCCTGGGCTACGTCCACCAATAGCGAGTCCAATATTATTATTATCCAGTGATTACAACCTGATTACAATCCGTAATCCCTTACAGCCCAATTCTACCACAAGTACTAAAATCATACATAATGAAAATCCCTAACCCTAAGCCATATTATATAATACTTTCCCACTTTAGGGTTAGAATGAGTTATAAGTAGTCAGCCCAAATAACCAAAAAGTAGTTGGCCTCAAAAAAAATTTCCTCGGGGGCTGCACCCTCAAACCCCTGCTCTTGGGGGTTGCCACCCCCAAACCCCCGCTCAGGGCCCAGCCCAGCCCTGAACCCCGGTGAGGTCGGGAGGAAAAGTGTACAGTACTTTCCTGGATAGTACTTTCTTGATTAGTCACCACAAGCTAACAATCTCCCACTTGGTGACTGATCAGTATCCACACTATACTAAAAAACCTCCCACTTGGAGACTGATCCTGTAGCAATACCGCTACCCACATGAGGCTCCCACTAGATTGAACCACCTTGGACTCAGCTGTTCCTTTATTTTGTTCAGTCTAGAAGACCAGCTGAAGCTGAACATGAGTTCAACTTCTCCCTTGTTACTACCTTTGTAAACATATATGCTGGATTATCATCAGTATGAATCTTTTCCAACCTTAACTGTCCATCATCCAAAACTGATCGAATGAAATGGTACCGCAACTGTATGTGTTTTGTCTTTGAGTGCAAAATAGAATTCTTTGCAAGATGAATGGCACTTTGGCTATCTGTATGTAGAAAATTATCCTTTTGTGGATGTCCCAATTCTTCCATAAAGAATTGAAGCCATATCATCTCCTTGGCTACCTCTGTAGCAGCAACATACTCTGCCTCTGTAGTGGATAAAGCAACCACCTTTTGTAGTCGAGAAAGCCAACTCACTGGTGTCCCACCAATAGTAAATATATAACCTATAGTACTCCACCTGCTATCTATATCTCCTACCAAATCTGAGTCAACATAGCCTTGTACAGTAGTAGTAGAACCCCCAAAGTGTAAACACTTACTGGATGTGCCTCTCAAATATCTGAGAATCCATTTGACTGCATTCCAATTCTCAAGACCAGGGTTACTCATATAACGGCTAACGACTCCCACTGCATGTGCAATATCTGGCCTAGTACATACCATAGCATACATTAAGCTCCCTACAGCTGAAGCATAAGGTACCTTAGACATTTTAGTCTCTTCTTCTAGTGTCTTGGGACACATATCCTTAGTCAATTTCAAATGACCAAGCAAAGGTGTGCTGACAGCTTTGGCATTTTCCATAGAGAAACGTTGCAACACCTTCTCAATATTATCAACCTGAGATAGAGACAATTTCCTATTTTTCCTATCTCTACAAATTTTCATACCAAGGATTTGTTTTGCTGCCCCCAAATCCTTCATAGAAAAAGATTTTGCTAACTGTTGTTTCAACCCCTTAATGTGATTCATGTTAGACCCAGCTACAAGCATATCATCAACATATAAACATAAAATAATGTAGCTGTCATCATCCAACCTCTTAAAATAAACACAATGGTCAGAATGACACCGACTATATCCATGCCCATTCATAAAAGTGTCAAATTTAATATACCATTGCTGAGGTGCTTGCTTCAAGCCATATAAACTTTTCTGCAATCTGCACACCAAATTCTCCTTACCCTTGACCTCAAATCCTTGTGGCTAAACCATATATATTTCTTCATCCAAATCACCATGAAGAAAGGCTATTTTAACATCAAGCTGCTCTAAATGCAAATCTTCAGTAGCCACAATACTTAAAACAGTACGAATAGAAGTCATTTTAACAACTGGAGAAAATATCTCATCAAAATCAATACCATGTTTCTGTGCAAATCCTTTTACGACTAATCTGGCTTTAAATATTTTCGTACCTCTATCCTCTTCTTTTATCCTGTAAACCCATTTATTCTTTAAAGCCCTTTTACCTACAAGTAACTTACATAAATCCCATGTATGATTTTTTAGCAAAGAGTCCATTTCATCTGTCATTGCAGACTCCCACTGAAGCTTTGTATCCACCTGCACAGCTTCATTATAACATTTAGGTTCACCAGCATTTGTTAAATAAATAGAATACAAAGATGGAGAAAATCGTTCTGGAGGTCTACTTAGCCTTGTTGACCGTCTAACACTCACTGGGGTGTGTGGTATTTGTTGTTTCTATTGTTGCAGAGCATAAGGAACTACTGGAACATGAACGTGTGGAGTATCATCCAGTACTACATAGTCATTTTCTTTCTTCTCATGCTGCAGCAACAGATCTTTGTACAATACTTTCTCATTGAATATGACATCCCTGCTTCTTACAATTTTATGATTTTCAAAATCCCAAAGCCTATAACCAAATTCATCAATGCCATACCCAACAAATACACATTTCTTTGACTTAGCTTCCAGCTTGGTTCTATTTTCAGAATCTATAAGTGCAAAAGCTTCACAACCAAAGGTTTTGAGAAAAGAATAACTCACCTTCTTACCACTCCATGCTTCCTCTGGAATACCATAGTCCAAAGGAGTAGAGGGACCTCTATTGATTAAATAAATAGTAGTGTTCACTGCCTCTACCCACATATTTTTGGGCAGCCTAGCATGCAACCTCATACTCCTTACACGCTCTATTATTGTCTTGTTCATGCGTTCAGCCACTCCATTTTCTTGTGGAGTCCTTGGTATAGTTTTCTGCCTACGAATACCATTAGAGGAACAATATTCTTCAAATTCTATGCTACAATACTCACCACCATTATCAGATCTGAGACATTTTAACTTTTTACTAGTCTCATTCTCAACCAAGCATTTCCATTTCTTAAAAGTTTGAAATACATCAGATTTTTGTCTAAGGAAATAAATCCATACTTTTCTTGTTGCATCATCTATAAATGTAACATAATACAGAGAGCCACCAAGGGAAGATACCTGAGTTGGTCCCCATACATCTGTATGCACAAGCTTTAATCTCTCATTTTTCTTTTCCTTCCCACTCTTCACAAAACTAACTCTCTTTTGTTTTCCAGAAACACAACTTTCACAGAAATCCATATTGACACATTTCAGACCAGGTAAAACTTTCTTTGAATGAAGTAATTTCATACCTTTTTCACTCATGTGCCCGAGTTTTTTGTGCCACAGTGCTGTGTCAGAATCTACAGTAACAGTTTGATGTTCTTCCTGCTCAACTGCGGCCACTGTTCCTGAACATTCATTATCTTTTGAAACAATTAAAATAGAAGGAATAGTATGACCTGTACAAAGATATAAGGTGCCTACTTTCACACCTTTTGCTACTACTAAGGAACCTTTTGAAACCTTCTAATTTTTATCATTAAAAGTAACTGTGCAACCCTCATCACCCAGTTGCCCTGCTGAAATTAAATTCCTACTCAGCCTTGGAACATGTCTTACCTCTTGTAGTAGCCAATGATTCCCATTCTGCAACTTAATCTTAATTTTTCCCTTTCCAACAATCTGACAGGGTTCATTATCTCCCAAATAAACTAGCCCAAAATCCCCTTGGACATAATCAACAAAATAAATTCTATGGGGTGTAGCATGAAATGAAGCCCCAGAATCTAAAACCCATGAATCATCAATACTTTCTAAGGACAAGAGCAAAGCATCCTCCTCGGATTTGTTACTTACCACATTTGCCTCCTTGTTTCCATCATTTTTGTCTCCTTGATCTCTCTTCTGAGACCAACAATCTTTCTTCTTATGACCTGGTTTTCCACAGTACCAGCAATCATTTGGCCCTTTAGATTCAGACCTCTTTCCCTTTGATTTTCCTCTTGATTTCCCATGATTTCGAGAGTTGTTTCCTCTATCTCTTGTTCTGCCTCTGCTTTCTGTGTTCAATACACTACCCAATGTGGATACCCCTCAGCTTTTCCTACAAATTTTCTCACTCAATATAACACCAATAACATCATCATACTTTAGGGTATTAGAACCAGAAATAGAATTACTAACAGCCATTACCAAGCCATTCCAGCTTTCTGGCAAAGAACACAAAATCAAGAAATCCCTAACCTCTTCATCAAAAGTAATTTTAACTGAGGTTAATTGACTTGTAACTATATTAAACTCATTCAAATGATCAGTAACTGATCCACCTTCTACCATTTTCATATTAAATAAACGCTTCATAAGAAATACCTTGTTTGAAGCTGAAGGCTTTTCATACAACTTCGCTAGGGTTTCCATCAGATCTTTAGCTGTCTTTGCTTCAGTAATATTGAATGCCACCGATTGTGCCAGGCATAGACGAATACTCCCCAGTGCCTTTCTATCCAAAATATCCCAATCCTCCAGAGACATTGATTGCTCTTTCTTGGCTACTCCCTCTAATGGCTGCCATAGATCCTTCTGATAGAGATAATCCTCCATTTGCATCTTCCATAACTGGAAGTTCTACCCATTAAACTTATCAACCTTCAGCCTACCCTCGTCTGTCATTTCTCCCACTTAACCGTGAGACTCTCCCACTAACTCGTGAGACCTGCTTCAGAGAATAGATGAAAGAACAAATGAAATAACCTCGCTCTGATACCACTTGTTAGGATTAACAAGGCAGAAATAACAATTATGTGCAAATATAACTAATATCAAAAAATAATAAACCACACAGAATAGAACACAAGACACACAGATTTAACATGGTTCACCCAATCCTTGGGCTACATCCACCAATAATGAGTCCAATATTATTATTATCCAGTGATTACAACCTGATTACAATCCGTAATCCCTTACAGCCCAATTTTGCCGCAAGTACTAAAATCATACATAATGAAAATCCCTAACCCTAAGTCATATTATACAATACTTTCCCGCTTTAGGGTTAGAATGAGTTATAAGTAGTCAGCCCAAATAATCAAAAAGTAGTCGGCGAGGTCGGGAGGAAAAGTGTACAGTACTTTCCTGGATAGTACTTTTTTTATTAGTCACCACAAGCTAACAAGGGATGTAGTTGGAATGTGAGAGGAAGAATAGGGATGATGTTCCTCTCAAATTGACATGGAGGAGAACAAGGTGGAAGGGAAAGACACATGTCAAGTGTCTCACAAAGACCCAAGAGAGAAAGAGGGAGAGACCTTTTCCTCATGAGGACTCTTTGTACAAGTGTCCCATGAATCATCTTTGACCCTTAGAGGTGGCTTGAGAAGCCCCTTAGGAATAGGGCATGTCTCTTGACTTGGTTTAAGAGAGGACATGTGGTCATGAGACCAAGTCCTATGAGGCCACATAGCTCTTAAGAATAGGACATGTGTGGGTGAGGATAATTACTAATAAATAATTAATAATAATTATTTATTTTAGCCAAAGTGATGTGTCAGGTGACTAGGTAGGTGAGGTGGACTAGGGAACTTAGTCATATTTAGGTGATTATGTATTTAATTAAATCACTTTAATAAGACTAATTAGAAGACTTAGGATAGAGGAATAAATTATAGTGAATTTACTAAATAAATTGAATAATTTATTTAATAAATAGAGGAATAATTATTAATTAAATAATAAATATTTAATTAATTTATCAAGTCAATATTAATTAAATAATAAATATTTAATTAATTAATGAAGCCATTTTTAAGTGTATACATTTTTCCCCTCTTTGAAATAATGTGCGTGTCACATTGTTTCAAAGAAAATTTCAAATATTTTGCCCCTACCCCAGACAATGTTTGAAATGACCTAAGCATGCCCCCTCAAGAGATTGATTAACAAAAAAGTTTATTTCATTCATCATCATTTTATTTTTATTTATTTTTTGCATTCATTTTTTTTAATGGTGGATAATCAATCTCACGAAAGAAACATGAGAAAAGATGGGTGAAAATGGTGTGAAACAGAATAAAAATAGGAGGTAGGGTCCACACACCAAGCACATAGGGTCCACAGGCTATAAATAAGGCAAAGGGGTCCACAATAGGCTCATTGTGTACACTTTTCATTTGGAGATCAGAGTGTGAGAGAGAGAAGAGCAGAGCTTCCAGGATGTCATTCCCATTGTCAGATCGCTACTTCAAGAGGGCCAGACACTTCTAGCAACCACCCGATTCGGGTGAGCCAGTAGGTGATTCAATCCTCTTTGTCAATTTGTGATTTCCAGCATGATAGAGTAAAATTTAGTATGTGTAGGTTAGGTCAAATCGTAGATTATTTTAGATGAAAAAATTTTGTTCTTGTCGATAAATGAATGCGCCATTGCGGTGCATGAATGCGCAGAAAATTGCAATGTTTGCGCAAAAAATACAAACTTCTATGCATTCGTTTAGGGCAGATATGCATGCATGTTAGGAGAAAAAATTTGCAATGCAAATGTGAATTAAAAGTGTGCATAGGTACTTGCTATGCATTGGTTGTGAATTTTTGCGCAAATGTCCAATAAATCAGTGCATGTATGGAAAACTGTGCAAATGTTAAAGGTTATGGTGCATGCATTTTTCTGTGCTGCGCATTTGTTTTATGGATAGAATTTGGTCAAATTAGAAAGTCAATTAGGTCAAACTAGATGTCGATAAGCCGATTTGATCTGTCGGCGGTTAAATTTGATCGATTAGGTTAAGATAGGCAACATTATAGCATGGTTGCTAGTTAACCAATCTTGATACTAGATGATTGATAAAATCATCTATTAAAACATGTGATAGAACATGTTTGTAGTTTTTATAATAGGATAGATAGATGTTGTAGATTAGTTTATCAAAATCTGATAGCTTGATTTTATTTGATTTGTATAAGAGGATATTACTGATATTCTGATGTCACGGGAGAGATATCCCATCACATAGAATCTGAGACTGGTCCTGTCAAAGACTGATAGACTTCTAATTGGTGCATCTAATTTATATCATGTTATTTACACACCCAAGATTAGGGCAAATCGGAGTATGACGATGGCACTGGCAAAGTGGTGGCACTCAGAGATGAGTACCTGTCATCTTCTGACAAGGGAGATGACAGTTACACTAGAGGATGTATATCACATCCTCTGGCTTCCCATCACAGGGGAGTTAGTGCATTATGATCGACACGGTGGAGTGACGGAGTGCAGAGCCGTCTTCAGAGATGATGACATTGAGGATGGAGAGATTAGCTGGGAGGACATGGTGGACTTGTATGAGCCTCTACCAGTGGTACTAGCTGGAGTGATTGGGGGTTTCATTTTCCCTTATCATAGATCACATGGATTTGCAATTGGATGGGGCCGCACTCTATAGCGGATGTTAGATGGGACCTATTTTGCTTGGGGTGTTTATTTATTAGCTCACTTATATCTTGATCTTCATCAAGTGGTGTATCATAGGGGTGCATCACTATCAGTAGGTGTCACACTACTCCATGTTTGGGCATGGGAGCACATTGCAGTGACATGGCTAGTAGCCATTAGATTCCATGGTGCAGGATAGTCATACATACATTTATATTCATTAGTTTTGTCTCAAGCAAAACTAGGTCATTTAGAGTTTTGGCGATACACCTTTGATACTTTAGATACTATGACATAGAGACCATACCTAAGCTGTGAGCCCTGGGATGATGAGTGGTAGCTAAGATTTTTCTTTGAGTCACGATGGCTTATAGGGCAGACACCCTTCATTTTGGAGAGATAGTTAGTTAGCTGGGTTCTGCGCCAGTTTGGCAGGATCCAGGGCATACCCCAGGGGGTTACAGAGTTTGCAAGGACTCATCAGGAGAGACAAGACTGGGGACCTATGGCATCTTTTGATGTGGTGAGATAGGATTTTTTGGACTTGCCATTCCAGGCATGGATGATGAGATAGGGTGTTGTGGACCCAGGTATGACTGCAAACCTAGAGCAGTTCTTGAGAGATTTTTTTGTTCTTCAGTTGACTGATCCGGTAGCTAGGCCACCAGAGAGAGATCCAGTAGATAGATGTCATGGGAGATGCTAAGGGAGAGATAGGTGGGGATGAGGGAGAGGAGATGGTGGTGGTGATGGATGAGATGGAGGGAGAGGGGATAGGGCTGGTCCTCGGATGAGAGGAGGCAGTGTGAGGTAGAGGAGATTGATGCTAACCCCCAGCTAGACAGGGATAAAGATAGCCTCTGGCATAGCTAGCACAACCAGCTGTAGGAGCTCCACTATAGGTACCAGTGGCTCAGGTACAAATACCAACTACCCTAGTACAAGGAGTAGCTATATAGGATGATGTAGACATATTATTAGCTCAGGGAAGAGTAGTACAGGGTGGACAGATCCCTGATGATGAACTGGATGAGAAGGATGCACCTATGGTAGATGTGGATGCTCAGGAGGAGCCAGCAGAGATGGATATTAGGGGATAGGATCCTTATTTACAGAGAGATGTTGTGGAGGAGGAGGATCCTGATATTGATTCATTGCTAGTCCAACTAGTAATGACACAGGTGTAGGTAGACCATGTTCCTAGTCTGGAGAGGTGGATTGAGAGGCTAGAGAGCTAGATGGGATTACTGAGACATGAGCAGGATGCAGCGATTGAGAGACTCACAGAGTCAAAGATGTTTTTAGATGAGCTACAGTGCACAGAGGATTTAGGTCCCCATGGAGGTAGCTTGAGAGCCATGGTATGTGTCAAGAAGGAGATATCCTACTGGCGAGAGGCTTACAAACAGGCGGTCCCAAGGGATCAGTGGATTGGGAGCTACAGAGAGAGCTCAATAGCTATTAGGACTATGGTTGATGATAGACAGGCACTAGCTGGGAGTGGAGGTGTGTCATCTCGCCCTCTGAGAACACCAACAAGTTCAGAGATCAGGGGGGATCCTCAGCATCAGGTGATTCAGCAACATTGGGCCTCATTGCATCTCACAAATAGAGATAAACAGAGTTTGGAGGTAGTGGATCATAGATCATAGAGACCATTGTATACACTGTTGTATCATGTTATCATTGTATCATTATATTTTTGACTTGATGGACATGTACTTTGGACACATTGTTATATTTTTGTATATCATTGGACATTTGGACAGGTTATTTTCTTTTATAGATTTTATATGATTGGACTCTCTATATATGATGATGTAGTGCTATCATGATTTGCTTTGATGATTTTATATACATGTGTGTACTGACATATGTAGGATGTGATGACTTATTTTAATATGCATAAAATGTAAGTCTTAAAATACAAAATGCTTTATATGCTATTTGATATTATTAATGCTTAATGGTTAATCATATGATGTTGATATAAATGCATGTCTTAAATGATTTTACTCTTATCCAATGCTATGTGATTACTAATGAAATGAAGAACATTGTGGATAATGGATAATGAATGGACATAAATAAATGATATAAATTAATGATGATTTGAAATACATGCAATGGATAATAAATAAATGAAATGCATATAATGGATAATAAATGAATGATAATAAATGATGTAAAATGCATATAGTGGATAATAATAAATGAAAATGTTCATAAGATGACTAAAATATAACAATGTTCATCTTAAATAAAAAGATAATGAGAGGTTATGGAATTTACGCATGTGAAACATGCATGTAATATAAATGGATAATATACAAATGAAAATGCCTAATGAAGATAATGCATGGCCTAAATAAATTGATTAAATGTTTGTAAGATGCGAGATAAAAACTCAATGTTTTTGTTGTCCAAATGTCCTCAACTTAAATAACAATGTATCTGACACAAGAAGAATGGACTATGAGAACAGATAACCTAATAAGAAAGGTAACCTACAAATCCCTATAAAAGGAGCATTAATATGCAAGTCATGAATTGTTTAAATGAAATGCAATATGAAATGAGTGTATCTCCACAACTTCATGTAACATCTTAGAACTTTATAATAACTAGAATTTGATTTTCATCATTGAGCTCGTTATGTTGCAAGGAAATGCAAGCATCATGGTATAATTAAACCAGGATGACCTTAGCACTTCTTGCATGGAGTTTAATATTGCAAACCTTACAAGCATCTAGGTATAATTGAATTGAGATGACCTGAGTTTCATTTGCATAATAGACAAGGAATATCCCCCCCTCCATCAGGGAACAAATATTTGGAGTCGAGGTATGTGTTGGCATATCACCATTAATAGCATTTGTAGAGCAACATGATTTGTTTGTTGTCAATACTATTAAATTAATGAAGGCACTTACGCATAGACACCCCAATTATTTATTCCTTCAATTTCATCAAAAAATATCCCACAAACAACAATCAAAGAAAATATCATCCCCCATCCCAGCTATTCTAATCAATGACATATGGGAGTTTCAAACTCATGTCAAAGATATCCCAGAATAGCATAGGGAACATGACAACAATGAAATCTAGATATGAAATGCATAACCTACAACAAACCTTTCTAACATGTCTGTCATGAATATACATTTTCTTTTTCCAAAAGATAGTGTAAGATACAGTGATTAGTTCAATTGATGATGTATAGTCAAGAATGATAGATAACCAGCCATGTTTCAAAGGATAGATTACAGATTACGATTCATCATGAAGATACCATTGTGGAAGAACATTTGATTATGTTTTCTTGTCTGATGAAAATACTCCATTCTATCCTCTAAGAGTCATGACTATCATAGATCCACTTCCCAAACTAGGTCGAGGACATGCCCCCAGCTAGGTGACGGACTGACTTATTATGGATGAAGAAGGATGCAACAAGATGATGATGAAGACCATGACAAATAATCAAGCTATAGTGGGTTTTATTATGCGTAAATACAATGGATAGTGTATGAACTGGCCATTTTATTATGATATGTGCATGGCGGGTATGGGGACTGACTAGCAATTTTATTGTGGATATATACAATGAACGGACACACTAGAAGAATCCTAATAGATAAAGGAGCTAACTTGATACACATGGTGCCTGTTTCCAGGTTTTCACCACATGCTAATGTTGTAATTTTTCTTTTGATTTTTATTTTATTTTTTTGATTTTTATGTTTCTTTTGATTTTTTTGTATTTTTATGATTTTGTGTATCTACAAAATATATACATAACCCTTGCATTGGGATTTCAAGGATAGAACTTCTTGAGATGTATGATATTAAGAGGTTCATCCAAAGGATCTCCCTTAGGCGTGGACAATAGATAAGCCCTGAAATCATAAACTGTTGTAACTACAAATGGACCTAACCAATTGGGTTCAAACTTGCCCTTCTTCTCACGATGCAATTGATTCTTTGGATTTTCTTGAAGGACTAAGTCACCCAGCTGAAAGTCTCTAATCTTTACCTTGTTGTTATACTGACAAGATAGACACTATTGATAGACCTTCAAATGATCATAAGCTCTCTAACGGTGTTCATCCAGCAGTTCTAGTTCAATCAACCATGCAACTCTATAGTCTTCATTAGGAATCAAATCTTTGAGAGTGACACAAAGTGAAGGCAACTCAACCTTGAGGGGCAGGACTGCTTTGGATCCATAGATAAGGGAATATGGGGTGGCTCCAGTAGGAGTACAGATGGAGGTATGGTAAGCCAATAAGCTAGGATTCAGTTGGATATGCCAGTCACGGCCAGCATCATTGACAGTCTTCTGTAGGATTTTAACAATTGTTTTATTTGACGCCTCATCTTGGCTGTTTCCTTAGGGATAGTATATGGTGGAATAGTTATGGGTGATATGGAATTTTTCACACAATTCATCCATGTCCTGATTTTGAAACTATTTCCCATGATTAGTAATGAGATACATAGGTATACCATATCTACAAATGATATAATTTAGGATAAACATGGATATTTGTTTCCCTGTGGCAGTAATCAATGGAATGGCCTCAATCCATTTAGTAAAATACTCTGTTGCAGTGAGAATCCATTTGTGGCCATTGGAAGATGGAGGGTTGATAGTGTCCACAAGGTCAAGTCCCCACCGACTGAATGGCAAGGTAGTTGTAAAAGGATGTAACTCTTGTGCTGGTGCATGAATAAGGTTTCCATTTATCTGACATTTCTTGCATGCCCTAGCAAAATAAAAGGAATCTATTTCCATGGTAGGCCAATAATAACCCATATGCATGAGTTTCTTATCCAAAGAAGGACCACTTGAATGTGTCCCACAAATACCCTCATGTACATCTCGCAAGGAATTTTGAGCTTCATCATGCTCGAGACATCATAGGAGAGTACCGTCAAGACCTCGTCGATAAAGGGTATCAGATATTAGCACATAGCAGGAGGCTTGGAGGAGAAAAGTTCATTTTTTATTTTGGGATAGGTCAGGGGGTAGGATGTCATTTTTCAGATAGGAATAAATTTTTCCATAGATTGGGGAGTTGTGTCCAATAAGATGACATATAATACTCGTATCCGGATCATCATATGCAGGACAAGTTAGGGATTCCACCAAGAACTCAAAATGGACCTTGGTATCTTTTGTATCAAACAAAGAAGCAATCGTTGCCATTGCATCGGTAGCCTTGTTATCATGCCAAGGAATCTGCTCAAAAGTGATGACTAAGAAATATTGTTTGAAGTCATCAACCATACATTTATATGGTAATAAATTATCATCTTTAGTCTGATAATCATCATTAACTTGGTTTATAATCAATTGAGAATCCCCATAGACATTTATTTCAGTTACTTTCCATTGTAAAGCCATCTTTAACCCAATCAACAAAGGTTCATATTCTACTAAATTGTTGGTGCAAGGAAAAAGTAGCTTGTAAGATTTTAGAATTGTGTATCCTTGTGGCGTGACAAAGAGAATACTAGCTCCTGAACCCTGTTGAGTATACGATAAATCAAAATATAGTTGCCATGTTTGTGTGGATAAAGCCAAGATGTGTGCATCAGGAAACTCTATGTGTATAGGTTGGTCATCCATTAATGGAGCATCTGCTAGCTGATATGCTATCACTTGACCTTTGATAGCCTTCATGTCTACATATTCAATATCAAATTCACTAAGTAGCATGACCCACTTGTAATACCCCAAAAATGGGCTATAAGTTCATTAATCTTCTACATCTACATATCGAACAAAATCGACATCGAAGTCCTAACGTAAGGCACATTAGCACATCATTGAATCCTAATTGATTATCTCAAATTCTGCATCGGGGAATATTCCTAGTAATATTCCTAATCATCATAATTATCTTTGATTTAATGATTATTTGGTGATAAATGTAATTTATCCTAAAGTTTGATTAATTGAATATTCTAAATATTTAATTAATTAGATTTAATTTGGCCACTTAATTATTTAATTGAACTTAATTCTATTATTCCTAATTATGATATTTAATTTGACAATAAATCCAAAATCCTATGAATAATTGATTAAATATTTTATTTAATTAATTAAATTATTTTGTCAATTTTTAATATTGTAATTTTGAATAAAAGTTTGATTAAATGATTGATTAACCCATAAATCAATTGGTTTATTTTTCAAAAATTAGTTAAGTTGAAGAATAAATCACTTTATTTATTTATTAATTCATAATTATCCATGTGCACAATCAAAGAGCAGTTAAACTCCAAATCAGAAAATCAATGCAAGTTATTGACTTTTTAGAACTCAACATCATTTTTGAGTTTTAAAGTTAAAACTAAACTCTATTTTGAGTTGATCTCTGCTTTTGCATGTTTTTGTGAATTAAAGTATCTTTATTTTAAAATAACTCAAAATCAAGCCAAGTTATTTGAGTGATTTATGGCTTTTTCCCATGCACCTTCAAAGCCCTGGATTTCTATAAATTAAGGCTTTAGCTCTTCACAAATCATCTCTCAAAATCCACAAGAATTGCATAATCACGCTAAAGAATTGCTATTTGGAGAATCAAAGCTTATTGCGAATCAAGGCTATTGTGAGATCAATTTAGTTTTTACATTCATTTAGATTCATTTTTCATATCATTGCATAGAAAATATCAAAAAACTAGATTACTTTGCATTCATTCCATATCCATCTTTTGCATTCAAATCCTTCGTTTAGGTGTCATCAAGGTCACTGATCTTGATAACAATTTGAGAACATCATACACACACCTATTAGAAGGTAGTAAATCACCTGGTTAGTTTAGTTTTCAATTCATTTCATGATTTTTATTTTTGCTAACCTCTAATGTTTTACTTAAGTGTTGTGTCTACAGATCAGGTACAAAATTCACACACACATTTCTGGCGCCCACCGTGGGTTCCTGAAATGAGTTTCCAATTCAATTCTATCAATTTCTATCTTTTTCTCCTTAATTTCTATGCAAGAGGACTCCATGTCAAAAATTTAATTTTATTTCAAACCCACCTTTACATGTTGGTTTTGATTTTTTTATTTTTTTTGGAGCTAAAGCCCTAAAGTTTCAAAGATTTAATTTTATCTCTCAAACAACTTGGATTTTTGCTCTGAAAATTTTTTTTCAGGTTTGACACATATCAAGGAAACTACAATAAAAAATTCAGAATTTTCTAAGATTTTTTGAATTTTTAATAATTTTTTCTTGAAATTTAAAAAAAAATCAATATCTGATGCAAATCAGCATATTTTTCAGAAATTTTTATATTTTCAAAAATCTCTTTAAATTATATATGGGGTCCAATCTTTTTATTTTAAATTTGGATGCAATATAATAGCTTAAATAGTCAATTTATAAAAACTGATCTATTTTGGTAAAACGGGTCTCTAGGGCACAAATGAAGAGATTTTTTTAAAATTTTTACATTTTTGGAAATCTCTCTATTTTTTATCAAGGGTCTCTATTTTTCATTTCTATTTTTGTGGCCAAAATCATATCAAAAAAATTAGATCTTGTTGACTAGGTCAAATGCAGCAAAAAAAATAAAATTTTGTGATGGGTATGCACTTATTTTTTTTACATGGTTCAATGAATGATATGAGTTGTCATTTGGGTTGTTATTATTGCTGATAATAATTTATTTTTTGAGATAACCCTAGGGTTTTCATAAGTTGAAGATACGTTGCATATCTTGTTTGCTTGTTTGCTTGTTTTCTTATCGGAAAATTTGTTGCTTGCTTGCGCGAGATTGCTTAACAAAGATAAAAATCAAGTAAATATCTACTAAGCATGTCATAAGGATCTTAGGTATTCTACTTGTTCTAATAATATTTTGATTTGGACTTAAAATAAATCTCTCATGTGTCTAGCTTGAGTGCTTCTTTTCATGCTTTTGTTTTACACACTTGCATAATTGATACTAGGTTGTGACACCTTAGGTATTCATTTAAGCAGTCTTAGATACTTGTGATTGATCTAGATTTCTATCTTGGGTTATTGGACTTGCTAATCCATCGGCCCCTCGTTCCACCCCATGGTTGCAATCTCAGCGCCATAAAGGGGAGGGGTCTAGAGGATAGAAGCATTAATTGTTCCACCAGGCAACCCTTTTGTGCTTTTTAGAACTCACTTGTTTTCTAAGTTGTGGACTCATTTTTAGCTTGTGTGAAGGGTTAATTGTTCCACCTTATGGGCTCACCTCATATTTTCTTTAAGTGTTAAGTGTTCCTCTTTCTTCTTTTGGGTACTTTCGGTAGATTTACTTTCAGAAATATATCTGTGCTCACATAGTAATTAGGCCCTATGAACACTATTTGTGATTCTTGAGAGATTGGATTCCTAGTGAAATCCTTCTTGATGATGGAATTCTTGTAGGTAGGGAGAATACTTAGTGTGTTTCACATTCTATCGGTTAGTGCATCTTCTCTTATTGATCGATACATTCTCTCTCCGGAGAGGTTGATAGATCACGTGGGGTTGACATCACAGACCTTGGTGAAACAAACTTTGTCTTAGCATGTCAGATTAATCTACTTGCTTTGTTTGGGTTAAAAGTGAAGAGCTATCAAAACCTTGGATCTGGAGCCAACTCCCCTTGTGGTATCATACTGTGAGTCACCTTTAGAGAGGGTTAACCATAGCAGATGATCCCTTCACATGAAAAATTGCATTGACGGAACCTCAAGCGGTAATAGCCATTTTCATTGTGGTAGTGACAACCACTACATAAATGTCCTATTGGAAGAAATCTCCACAGGTATGGTTCATTGTTGGGTTGTCAGATCTCCCTAGCAGCTCCTAAAGATTAAGTTCTCGGATTGTGTCAAAACCCTGGTGCACTGGGATTGGAGTTCACCCCTTTGGATCATAAAAGTTGCAAAGTCAAACCATTACTAAAAACCCTAGCGAGGCCAAATTTTAATTTTTTAGGGTATATGTGTGTCATTGCAAAACATTTTGGAACATACACAATTAGCGCTTCTGAGGATTAGAACGAATAAGTCACTTGATTGTTCATGCACAAGGTTGCTTTTACCCTTGTTCATTATTTTCAGACATGCTTGAAATCACTTGCTTGTTGTTTTGTGTGCTTGTTTATCTATCTAGTTATTGAAAATGGACAAATCTATTACAATCCTCAAATCTAGACATTAAAATTTGCAAACAATCTGAATCTAAAAACTCAAAATTTGCAAAATCTGAAGTAAAATTCTTTTCTAGAGTCAAAAGTCATCTCAGGACATCAGAAAGTCATACGAGTTTCTATCAAGTGTCATTTCATTACTTCCCATCTATTGTATGATAGAGAACCTAGTGTCATACAAGCCTTTCTGCCAGTCAAATTCAAAAAATCAAATCCTGCTAGCAATTGTTGTGCGAGCTTTTCAATTGTCATTTCATAGCATACCCACTATTGTACAAGTTTTGCAACTATTGTACAAGCTTTTCAACTATCATTTCATAGCCTACCCACTGTCGTATGAGTCTGCAGAGTGTCATTTGGGAAAATTTTGAAAGTTGTTAGAAAATTGTCAGAATTGCCAGATATTTAGCTTTTTCAGCCTATTTCTAGAATCTGTTGAACAAATCACTATGTCAGGAACAAAGCAGTAGCCATTGAGAATCAGTATACATGTCTCAAAGAATCAGTACATATGAGGAAGAAATTCTAATCACAACTATGATGAAACAGATGCATGTCATGCAAGTCAAACTTAACAAACTTGAGAAAGAAAAGGAACCTAAAGATTTCTCCATCGAAGCTCTATGCCCTTTTCCATTTGATAAAGACTTGTACATGTCACCATTGTTAGGAATAAGGTGTCTCAACCTTGGATAATTCCTATTCTTATTATTTGTTTTGTAAAATGTATTTCTTGCAAATAATGTTGATGTGTCAGCATCTTGAATTGTGTGTAAGGAGATCATGGCTAAAATGGTTATGACGGATTCCTATGACACGTAAGAGCTATGTCAGGAAGATTCAATGACAAGTGAAGACATGTGGCAACTGATAAAGTTGAGTACTGTACACTCTTATACGGTTATCTTTGGGAGTAGCCCTAAAAAGTGAAGTGCGTGATATAAGCTTTTTTAGGGTTGTGAAGAGATATGATGCGAGTGTATTGTTGGAACATTTTATGCTGCCGTGATTTGTCTTCAAGAGTTTAGAAATCTTCTGAAAGAACTTGCATTGCAAGTGTATTGTAAGCTGTAATAGTTTTGATCAATACATTGTGCAGGTTTTGGAGTGCTGGGGTTTTTACCGAAAGGTTTCCCTAGGGTATATCATTGTGTCATTCTCTATTTTTCTATATGTATGGTATGTGGTTACAATATCTTTGTTAAAGTAGTTAACGAATCTGAAATTGTAAGGATTTAAAAGAATTTTGCACAATACTCTCCTATAGAGATTAGCGTAGGAAGCTGTTTCCGCACCTGAGTTTCCTTACAACCATGCCCCCAGATAGAATGTGAGCAGCATGACAATCCTTATGATACCTCTTCCATGGAGAGTGACACATCCATCTTTGGAGACTATGATGACTATGATGATGGACAATATAATGATACCTATGACACCTCTGTTCCTAAGAGTCCTCATCGTGTGTTCCTACTTACTGGAAATGGGATGTCACATTGGATAGATCATGATGGTGATCCATATGACTCTAATTTTGAAAAAGACTTTGATGATTTTTGTGAACAATACCTTGATTATGATCCATCTACTACTGCTGAGGACTATAAAATGCATCATACTAGCTTGAAGCATTAATATTATAAGAATCCTTCTCCTAAGGACTCTCCTGCTGAAAATAAAGATTATCTTCTCAAGCAAGATCATGTTAATGTTGGACCTTTGTCTTGTGATGGTTCCCTTCCATCCCCTACTTCCTCCAATACCTATACATTTCCTAAAGTTTTTGAGTCTTTCAAATCTTTCACAGAACCTTCATTTGACACAAGCCCTAATACTTTTCATATGATTCCCTATAGTTATCCTCTAGGGCTACCTCTTCAAGAAATTCAAGCTAACCTTCACTTGGCTGCTAATACTTTCAATAATGCTAAACCTAAAGAGCCTAAGCCTTCATACGCTACAATGCCTACTTCAACTGGTCCTTCACCATCTCTGCAATAGTCTTCCATACAATCCCAACATGCCTTCGTATCCTTAGAAGTGGCTCCATGTCAAGAGGACTCTAAAAATGATGAAGAAAAGAACATAAAGAAAGATCAAGATCAAGAACCCTCCATGTCATCCAATCCTTTTCATGATGTCTCTTATCCGCTTCAGGGTTCTTTTGATCCTACACATCCTTTTTCATGCATTCCACCATGTCTTAAGTCTTCTCCTAAGCAAGATCAAGTTACTACTTACACCGTTGAGCTTATTGACAATCAAAATAACCTTACTACACTTGCACTTTCCAAAGATGATACTTCCATTAAGGTTGTTAAAAATGGTGTTGTTACCTCCAATGTTAAGCCTATTGAAAATCAAGAGAAAAATTATGTGCTTATGCTATCCAAAGATCCTTGTCAAGATCAAAGTCTTCCATCTTCTTGTTCTACCACTCCATGTTCATTTCCACTTTCTACTCTTCCTAAGTCTTTGCAAGCTTTGAATAATCCTATCAAAGAAGGTGCTCATATTCAAGATGTACTTGATTCTATTGAAAATTCTAATGCTCACTCTAAAGATGCTGATATCCTTGGTTGTCATATAGATGTTGATGAACTTATTGATTATCTTTTTGCATCTTCCACTTCCATCCTTGGACCTCTTCCACCACTACTAAAGGCTTCACGTCTGCCTTCCATCTTGGTCCTTATGTCCCTTCACTTTCCCCTCCTAACTTTTGTAATTCACCATCTATCATAGGACCTTACATCCCTCCATCTCCTATCTTTCCTCAAGATCAACATAGATGCATACCCTTGAATCCTTTTCATCCACCCACCCATTTAAACCAGTCATATCCTCCTTCTTCTTCCACAAGTCCCAAGTCTTTTGGAAGTAACTTGAATGTTCAATACAAGAAAAAGAAGCAATACAAGAATCCATCAAAAAGAGAAGATCACCATGTCTCCTCTAAACAACATGGAGGCATAAAGTCAAAAGAGATATCTAAGAAAAAAACTACAAGACAAGTATGGATTCCAAAATCTATCATTAAAGATATTCTCTTTAGATCATCAAAAATAAATGAAAAGCCTACAGTGATATGGATTCCAAAGTCTCTCTTGAAAGAGTCTGGTGTTGAGCAAAAAGTGAAGTTGACATTCAAGCTTCCAAAGACTTCCACTTCAACTTCTTCTAAAAACATTCTTCCATTCCATGTGCTTAAACCACAACCTCTGCTATCCATTCACCATATTCCTTCACGTATTCCTTCATTCACGTTTCCTCCACCCTTCACCACCCTTCAAGGTGTGTGTTGATGTTGATCTTTCCTTCCTTTCCATTTAACCTTTCACAATCCTTCCATTCATTATCCTTCTACCTTCTATCCTTTTTCCTCATTTGCCTATTCCTCTTATCTTCCAACCTCACTCGCTTTACATAAAACCTTATCCTCCATTTTTCTCTTCCATCTCCCTTTCCCTATCAGCATCTTTGAGCATATCATTTTGAATCCTTGGCATATCATGGTTTATCCTTTCAAGGAGCATTATCTAAAAAGCTTGCCTTCTTCCAAAAAGAGAAAAAAAGAGAAATGAAAAAAAAAAAAAATTTGAAAATGTGCCTTGGTGAAAACCTGGAAACAGGCGCCTTGGTAGCAAAAGTAAAGAGAAATAAATTCATCCTATGGTGAAAACCACTCCCTTGTGGCACCTTGAATAAGTACCATGATGAAAACCTGGCAATCAGGCATCATGCATAGTTCTTCTACATATTTCATCCATTTCATCTTCTCTCGTTGATCTTGACAATATTGATCTATACATGAACATTTGGCTATCTTGTGAGCTATCTTATGACGATCTTTCTTTCATTTCCTTCCTATTTAGCCTTCATATTTATCTTCCTCCATTCATTTTTGCCTATCGCTATCCTTTTCCCCTTTGGTCTTGATCTAAAAAAGAAAGAGTGAAACACAGTGCTATGAAGCCTCTTAACATGTCTACTCCTTTGGACTGCATCCTTTCCTGCTCTTGCATTACGATTTTGTGACTCATCCTATGTTGGCCTTTCATTGCTTGTCCAAATATGCTTTACATGACAATTTTTCCCTAGCTTGAGTATTCTTGAGGAGTTTTCCCTTGAGGATTTCTTCCCTTCATTCTCCTTCATTCTCTTGTCTTCCATCTCTTCCACTAGCTTGCCAATCCCTCTTGTTCTCCACCTTGCTAGACATTGGGACTGTACGATATGATCTTTCTTGGGAGTTTGCAATGGAAAAAGATGTTATCAAGTATACCAGTATCAGAACAAGTATCAGAACAAGTATCAGAACCAGTATCAGAACTAGTATTAGAACAAGTATCAGAACACCTACTGGTGCTACACCTTTCACTTTAGTTTATGGGTCTGAAGTGGTACTGCCTATTGAGGTCAAAATACCATCACTAAGAATCAAAATGCATGGTCTAGTAATTGATGATGACTATAGAGTGTCTAGGTTGCAAGAACTTGAACTACTAGATGACTGCAGACAAGCAGCGTATGATCATCTCAGAGTATACCAGAAGAGAATGTCTAGAGGCTACAACAAGAAAGTCAGATAGAGAATTTCAAGTTGGTAATCTAGTCTTGAGAGAAAATCTTAAAAATCAATCACATTGAGAACACAAGGGGAAGTTTGAACCCAACCGATTGGGACCCTTTGTTATCACTGCTACTTTTGGCTCTGGTGCCTATCAACTCTCAATGACTGAAGTAGAATAGCTCTGAGAACCAATCAACATTCTCCATTTGAAGAAATTCTATGCCTAAAGCATTCAGTCTATGGTAAAATGTCTTGAAAAAATATTTAAAATTGGAAAAAGTCCTGAAAAAATGAACATCTTGGTGAAAACCTAGCAATGGGCACCTTGATGATTCACAAAAAAATTGAAAAAATGAAAAATACAAAAAAATGGAAAAAAAAAAGTGCCTTGGTGAAAACCTGGAAACAAGCGCCTTGGTAGCAAAAATAGAATCTCTACCAAGATGGTGAAAATTCAGCAAACGGGTGCCACTTGTTTCAAAACACTCCATCTATCAGCGCAATCTTGGTCTTTCCCATCTTTCACTCTTGCTTTAGTTTGTACATATCTCCTAGTTTGTTTCTGCATTTCCAATTTTCAATAAGTCGGTTTGTACACCAATCAACTCAAGTGTATGTATCCTATCAATGTTTAACACTTGGGGGCAATCACAGTCATATCCTATGGTCTCTAGTATATCTTAGACATATCATATCTAGTCAGAGTCCTTTGAAGCTTCATGTGATTTAGTCAATTAGTCTTGTCTCTAGAAAGGATTTTGCATCTACAACAACACAATCAACATCAACCATCAAACTGAAAACAATCTATGCTTTTTACAATGCTTTTATCTCCTTGTATGCTTACTGATTCGCATTGAGATTTTTGCATATTGTGTCCCTTCAATCTCTTCGATGATGTCCTTTACAAGATTTAGAGAGTGATGACTGGGGGCATAATCTTTTCTTTGTCTTCTGCTTATATGTGAAAATCTAACAACTTTGGAAATTCTAGATTGAAATGGTGTCCGACTGTAAGAGCCTCTATCTCGAATTGGATGGCCATGAGTACCTCAACCATTGACACCTAGACAATTCAAGGAAGTTTGATCTAACTATTATCTTTTGAGTGAGTTCTTTCTCCTATTTTGAAATGCAATCTTACCTAAGGATGTGAATGATAAAGGGTCACTATGGGTAATTCACATTGGATTTTGAATGATCTCTTGACTGCTTGATGTGTTTGTAATGCAAGGCATATTCAGGTCATCATGACATTTATGTTCTGATGCTTATACAAATTTCTATATCAAAATGGACATGATATTCAGGTCATCCTGGCATTTATGCCTTGGTGCTTATATCTAATCTGACATTCCGAAAACAAAATCAATATTCATATATCCATGGTTGTTGACCAGTGGGTGTTGTATTGATTCTTGCGCATACAAATCGATATTCATATGTCTATGGTTTCATAGCTAGTGGGCATTGTATTGATTTATCCAGTTACCTAAAAGTCCAATGATGATAACAAATTAACACATGATCAGTGACTAGGTCCTAAGTCTTAGGTTGCATGTCTCTTTTCATTTTGCATGTTTGCATGATCTCACAATGGTTGGCCAAACTTCAATGCTTAAACGATTCTTCAATCACATCTTTGATGCAGGAGCATCCTGGGTGTAAGAGCAATCTTGCATCACCCAAAAACATTTCTATTTTTTTGAATTCAATAAGGGCTATCTTGTGCAGAGCTGCTATTTATGGAAAGTTACTATTTTTGGTAATTTTCGTATGTGCTCAGAATGATCTGATTTCTTTCTTGGAGGTTCATTTTGGTCATATAAGTCTGCCAGTAAAGTTTCATTGCCAGATCAAGTGTATATTGGAAGATATTGAAGATTTTCGGTATTGGCAGCAGGGGACAGAAACTTTGAACTCAGTTTTGAAGGCTTTAGAGGCCCCGGATGAGGTCGAATTTTGGGCTGAATGAAGCTTGCTTAATTCAAGTGTTGTAGAGCTCCTCGCGCCCTTTCCGAAATGGGGTTACAATAGTCAATCGGGTCAACTGGTGATGACTTATGGTCTTCGGAAGTTGGGTCACCTGAAATGGCGGAAAATGATTTTTCTTCAAAATTTATGTTCGGGTTTCAAAATTTATTTTGAGCTGACTATGATGTAATGAAATGTAAAATAAAAATAATTCTAAGTTTGGTCGGCCTTATTGGCTAAAATTCTGGAACCTTCCCAGGCGGTGGAAAATTGCCTATATAAGGAAGGCTGTATTATTGTCTTAGGCAGTTCAGAATAGTTCTGGATAGTAGATCTGGGTATTGATTCGAGGCTTTGTCCTACAGAATATTGTAAGGGAATGCCCATGTGGCTTTGCATATTGTAATTCTGAAAGTTTGTAATTCCACATTTGTGGAGATAATAAGAAGCCAATTTTCTGTTCTTGCATATTGTTGTTGTTTCTCTATTTCTGTTATGTGTTTGTGGTATTAAGGGGAGCACCCTTCATCAATCTTTAAATCTAACAAGAGCTAAAACCTAACACGAAGGTTCCTCCAATGAAATAGCAAGTAGAATCTTTTTTCGAGATCAAAATCAAAATCTGAGATCATTCATATTGTCTACTACTTGTATAATCGACCTTCCATCATCACAAAAATCTAGTATTCAACTTAACTGATTATCTTACATCAAACTATCAAAATTTCAACTTGGTCAACTATGGTCAACTCATAGTTTCACCTAGTCAAACTTGGTCTTTTGGACCTCTAAATGATGCAGAATGTGTTCTCAAACGTATTTAACCACTTCTCAAATCAATTAACATGCTGCTAAACTATCAAACACTGACTTTTCTTGTCAGATTTCAATTTTGATCCCGAACGGGGCATGGTATTACACATCATTCAAAGTATGTAATCATATCTTTCCTCAGTAATCAAGACAACAACCATGTCTAGTTGTTGATTCATCAAAAGTCCTCATCGCTCGGGGAAAATCTATCATCACTTGGGGCATATCAGATTCATTGAGATCCATATCAATCTGATATTCTCCTAATCTTGTAAACTATATCAGTTTTTCGTAACCATCAGTTCATTAGTGTTATTTCCTTGGTTCTTCAGTTAACATTAGCTTTGGTCATTTAGGACCTATTATCTTCATATCAAATCTTTCAATCAGCTTCTATCTCATATCAATATCAATTTCAAACATCAGTTTCATATCTTTATCGTACACAGACCATCTTTGAACCACTGCGCTTCGCACAGCAATTCAAAGAGAGGCAAAATGTAATACCCCAAAAATGGGCTATAAGTTCATTAATCTTCTACATCTACAAATCGAACAAAATCGACATCGAAGTCCTAACCTAAGGCACATTAGCACATCATCGAATCCTAATTGATTATCTCAAATTCTGCATCGGGGAATATTCCTAGTAATATTCCTAATCATCATAATTATCTTTGATTTAATGATTATTTGGCGATAAAGCTAATTTATCCTAAAGTTTGATTAATTGAATATTCTAAATATTTAATTAATTAGATTTAATTTGGCCACTTAATTGTTGAATTGAATTTAATTCTATTATTCCTAATTATGATATTTAATTTGACAATAAATCTAAAATCCTATGAATAATTGATTAAATATTTTATTTAATTAATTAAATCATTTTGTCAATTTTTAATATTGTAATTTTGAATAAAAGTTTGATTAAATGATTGATTAACCCATAAATCAATTATTTTATTTTTCAAAAATTAGTTAAGTTGAAGAATAAATCACTTTATTTATTTATTTATTCATAATTATCCATGTGCACAATCAAAGAGCAGTTAAACTCCAAATCAGAAAATCAATGCAAGTTATTGACTTTTTAGAACTCAACATCATTTTTGAGTTTTAAAGTTAAAGCTAAACTCTATTTTGAGTTGATCTCTGCTTTTGCATGTTTTTGTGAATTAAATTATCTTTATTTAAAAATAACTCAAAATCAAGCTGAGTTATTTGAGTGATTTATGGTTTTTTCCCATGCACCTTCAAAGCCCTGGATTTCTATAAATTAAGGCTTTAGCTCTTCACAAATCATCTCTCAAAATCCACAAGAATTGCATAATCACGCTGAAGAATTGCTATCTGAAGAATCAAAGCTTATTGCGAATCAAGGCTATTGTGAGATCAATTTGGTTTTTACATTCATTTAGATTAATTTTTCATATCATTGCATAGAAAATATCAAAAAAATAGATTACTTTGCATTCATTCCATATCCATCTTTTGCATTCAAATCCTTCATTTAGGTGTCGTCAAGGTCACTGATCTCGATAAAAATCTGAGAACATCATACTCACACCTATTAGAAGGCAGTAAATCACCTGGTTAGTTTAGTTTTCAATTCATTGCATGATTTTGATTTTTGCTAACCTCTAATATTTTACTGAAGTGTTGTGTCTATAGATTAGGTACAAAATTCACACACACACCACTTAGCCAATCTGCCTGTCAATGATGTTTTTCTTAATAGATACTTTAAAGGATCAATCTTTGTAATGAACTTGATTGAATGTGACAACATGTAATGTCACCACTTTTGTGAAGAAAAAACAATGGCCAAACATGCTCTTTCTATAGGAGAATAGTTTAGCTCATATCCCACTAGGGTGCGACTAATATAATAGATGGCTTTTTCTTTTCCTTCATGATCTTGCTAAGCAAAAAGAGCACCTAATGAAACTGTCGTAGCTTAAATGTAGAGCAAGAGTGGCTTGCCCAAAATTGGTGACATCAGAGTTGGAGGATTCACCAGATATTGCTTGATTTTATTGAAAGCTTCTTCATACTTATCATCCCATTGGAATAAGATATTTTTATGCAACAAATGTTGAAAGGGATGACTTTGATCTGCTAGTTGAGAAACAAATCTTCGGATGGATTGGAGACGTCCCTGTAAAGATCTTAATTGACTAATGTTAGTGGGGGAAGCCATCTCCATTATTGCTTTAACTTTTTTTGGATCTACTTTGATTCCTTTGGCTAAGACAATGTACCCTAACAGCTTACCGAATGTGACTCCAAATGCACATTTCTTTGGATTGAGTCAAATCTGATATTTTTCCATCCAGGTGAATATTCTATCCAACACTCTCAAATGACCAGCTCTATCTTTGGATTTTGCTAAAATGTCGTCAACATAATCTTCCATAATGGTATGCATCATATCATGAAAAATTATGGTCATTGCTCTTTGGTAAGTTGCTCTAGCATTTTTTAGGCCAAATGACATCACATTCCAATAGTATGTACCCCACGGACAAGTAAAAGCTATCTTTTCCCGATCTTCTGGCGCTATCTTGATTTGGTTATAGCCAGAAAATCCATCCATTAATGATAACATCTCATGCCTAGCTGTCAAATCAACAATAATGTCAATATTTGGTAAAGGGAAATCATCTTTTGGACAAGCTTTATTAAGATCTCGAAAATCAATACAAATCCTGATAGACTTGTATGGTTTTGAGATGGGAACAATATCTGAAATCCACTTAGCATAATCAATAGCATGAATGAATCCAACATCTAGGAGCTTCTTCAATTCTACTTTAACCATTAGTGCAATGTGTGGGTGCATCTTGCGGAGCTTCTGCTTAACTGGTTTTACACCTGGTCTGATAGATAAATGATGCATAATGAGATTGGGTTCCAAACCAGGCATATCAGCATAGGACCAAGCAAAGTTGATTTGTCTCTCTTTGAAAAATTTTGCAAAAGCTTCTTTCTCTGATTTTGTCAAGGATGCTGCTACTTTGAGGATGCGCAGAGACTCTTCTATTCCAATGTTAAGAGGTACTGTTGGTTCTATAAGAATAGTAGATTTCTCTCGATATAGATAGTTGGGAAGAGTGTCAATCCTTCCATTGTCAAGCACTAAAGAGAGGTTTTCACCATCAGATGCATCATTTCTTTTTACTATTTTTGGATCTAATATTGCCACTAAGTGGTTTTCACCATTAGATCTATTGATTATCTTTATATTTTTATGACTGAAAAGATTGGCACTCTCACCAAAGTAAGCCATGTCATTGAGTTCTATCAAAAATCTTGACTTGTGATCTCCTGGTGGTAAATGATCTCTAATTCCAAGATAGTCAATGATTGCATCATCATTATGGAATACATCAAGTTTTGGATGATCAGGAGTATCCCAATCAATAAGCTCAGGATGTACAAGGGGAATTGGATCATTTAGGTTAGTTTCAAAGGCAGAGATGGTATTGATGGAAAAATTTTCAAGGTTTATGATGGTATCAGTGAGGTCTATTTCCATACTCTCATCTGATTCATCTATCACAAGATAAAGGTCACTTTCCTCACAATCGACAAAAGTAGTATCATGTGGGACTAATCCTAGTGAGTCAGTCTTTAAACTCTCTCCCTTATGGTAATCATTACTATGGTGATGGACAACATCAACTCCTATCTCTTTAGTACAATCAGATAATGAATCCCATTCATAATCATTTGAGTCAGAATCATCACTATCCCCAAGTCTATCAATGATTCTTTGTGCTATCCTTTGTTTCTCTAGATCTACATACATACCATTCTTTCTAAATTGTAAGGAGGAGCTCTAGATATCTCATGAAAAGGTGTGATCTTTGCTTTTCCTTTTGGTTCTTTTGGTCCTTCTCCTTTGTATCCTAATCCTATTGTATCTCTTTGATAGTTTGGATTTTGCAAAATCGGTTTGATAACACCTTCTCTTTGTAACCCTATAGGTCCAACACCTTGGTATCCCATCTTTTGTAGCAAAGTATACCCATTACCATAGACATCAGGTGATATATATTCATGTTTAATATCCTCTTCATTATTCTATGACTTAAGCAAATGATTAGCATTACGCTCAGCTACCTCTTTGGATATTGTGCCCCCACTTATAAATGTGTCATAAACAAGTGTTGAAGGGGGTTCTAATTGTTGTTTAGTGATCAAAGATCTACCATATGATCTAGGACATAAAGGTAACTCTATGATGCAAAGAGCTTGACCTAAAGTGTATTCTCCCATACTTCTTTCTTTGATGTCTATCTTGATCCCATTTGATTTAGAAGTTGATGCTATATTACTAGGATCACTGGGTGTAGTTGTAGAAGATCCAGTATGGTTATAAGGTATCAAAGAATTAGATGTCTTCACAGAGCTGCAATACTAGAATGGATTAGTCTCTCCTTTAATAGTGACTTCCTGACCATTATGAGGGAATTTCAAGCACTGATGATAAGTTGATGGCACAGCTTGCAGGGAATGAATCCATGGTCTTCCCAAGAGAATGTTATAAGCAAGATCCATGTTTAGAACTTGGCAAGGTACATCTTTGATTATAGGACCTACTCTAATTGGTAGAACAACATACCCCTTGGATGACCACTCTTCCTCATCATAAGCTTTTATCATGATTTTCTTCTTGGGATCAACAGCATTTTTAGAAAATCCCAATGCAAGGACTAGTTTCAATGTACAGCTATTTAAGTCATCTCCTCCATCTATTAGTACTCATTTGATTTTGTGACTCTAGACAAGGACTTCGATGTGTAGGTGAGCATTGTGAGGTTGGGTAATAGCTAAATCATCATTTTTAGTGAAGGATAGGTAATTCGTGGTTGTTAAGTGGCCTACCATAGCTTGAAATTGAACATGATCTAGATTTTTGGGGACCTGGGTCTCTAAGAGAGATTTTTAAAGGATATCTTTGTGAGATGGGGATAGACACAAAATCTCTAAGATGGATATCTAGGTAGGTGTTTTCTTGAGTTGTTCCAAAAGATTGTACTGGTTGGAAATATTTGGTGTAGACTTTGGGACATAAACCTGCTTGTTTTGAGGTGCATTTGGTTTAGACTGGACTCCTTGGAGAGTAACTTTGGATTGAACATGAGTAGTAACATGGACTAGTTGACTCTTTGATTTTCCTTTGATGGTAATGACATTGGCATAATACTTAGAAGGATGACATTCAGAAATGTTACCAACATATCAATAGGGAGTAGAATTATAATTGGCTTGATTGTCACTCTTAGTGTTGGAAGAACCTCCTTTTTCATGCTCAGGAAGTGGATCTTTGAAAGCTGTATGTGATTCATTTGAGGTATGTCCATCAACACCAATTTCACTTCTTTCAATTAAGTCTTGAACTACATTTTTGAGTCTTAGGTAGTCATTGGTTTTATGTCCTTTTCCTCTGTGAAACTTGCAATAATCATTCGCATTCCACCAAGAAGGTTTTACTCTAGGTTCAAAGTCTTTCATTTTAGGAAGTGTAATGAGTTTCTTTGTGATTAACTTCCATAATGCTGATTTGAGGGATTCCCCTAAAGGAGTAAAATTTCTTTGAGGTGACATAAAAGGCAATGTTGGTTTTGATGAGTCTTTGTTGGTGTTTTGATTTGCTGATTGATTGTTGTAGGTACCTTGAGTAGCATTGGCCTGACTCATGAGATTGAGAAGGGGTTGTGTTGGTTTGACATTATGATTATCAACAATCCCATCATTGACAATATTTTTGTTTTTATTCCAGAATTTTGATTTGTCATTGTTGTAGTTGTTGGAATTGGAATTTGAGGACCTAGCATTGTCTTTAGAATAAAGTTTTATCTCACCTTTTTGGACCATGGCTTCCTCAATTTTGATACCATTTTCTATGAGCTTATTGAAGTTTGGTGGACATTGCAATTGCAACCTATAACTCATTTCTGGTGTAAGGTTGTGCACAAAAATATCCATCTTTTCTTGTTCAAGAATTGTTCATGGATATTTGGCAAACAATTGATGCCATCTTTGCAAAAAAGTAAGGAAGGGTTCTCCATTCTTTTGATGTGCATTGCAAAGATCAAGCATAGTGACTTCATGTTTGATGTTATAAGAATAATGAGTCACAAATTTGTCAAGAAGCTCATTGAAAGATTTGATGCCTGGGGGTAGTTTGGAGAACCATTCCATGGCTTGTCCTCCTAAACTTCATGGAAATAGTCACATAAGATAAGTGTCATTATGAGCGTCTTCAATACAAGCAACACAAAACTCATGAATGTGGTCTTGTGGATCTGAATTCCCTTTGTATTTGTCAAATTTTGGTACCTCAAAATGAGGAGGGAATCAAATCATTGCTAAATTATTATCAAAAAGATAAGGACATATATCATCCAAGGAATACTTCTTAGTTGATGATCCAGTTTGGATCTCATGGATTTGTTGTAGAATGGGATCCAAAGATAATGTTTTTCCTTGAGTGTTTTGGGAAACATTGTTGTGAGAAGCATTGTTATGGGAAGCATGGTTTTGTTGATCATTTTGAGAAGCATCGAATGGCTGCTTGGTTTCTTTTGCTCCATGAGTATCTTGAGAACTACTAGGAATTTCTTGATTGGTTACAATAGTCAGTTCTCTAAGATGAGAGATATCAAAATCACTTGGTAGTTTGGCTCCTTGTTGAGCAAGCATGAGGAAATACATCTCTCTATCTAGGTCTAGGAGTCTTTCCATGACATGATAAAATCTAGGATCTTATGTAGCATCCCTAAGTTCTTGATCTATGGGTTCCTCTTTGGATGTAAAAAGTGAAGTTTTCTTAGGAGCTTTAGGCCAAGGATTCTCATAATTACTTTTGTTTCCTTCCATTTTGTCTAGGGATTCTAAATCAACGGGTTGTTTTGGTTTCTGAGATCAATTTTGAACCATAAAAATGGGAAAATTAATTTGTGTGATGAAAGATGTTTGATGAAAAGATATGGAAAGAATGGTTGATAGAAAAGAGAGTGAAAAGGTGTGGAAAAATGATAAATCTAAGTCAATAGGAAGTATAGATTTCACTATGGTATGACAAAGAAAATCAAAAGATAGTAACCTAGGTATGTTTGATTGAGGATGATAGATCTTGATAGGATAAACTCACAAAGATCAAAATCTGAGAGATAGGGTAATGTTTCAACACTAGATTTGGAATTTCAGAGGATGATTTGATTGACTTATGGTGAATGAAGAATGAATAAAATTGATGAAAATGGTCAAACTAAAGATCAGAAGTCCATGTAATGCAAATGTGTTTCCAGAATCTTACTAAGGATGAAAATGGGTATCTAAAAAAGTGATTTTGAAATTTTCAAAGTTGGTGGAAATGCTCACTGTTGTAAATGCACAGCAACAAATGCGTAGGATAGATTTATAAATGAGCAACAAAATGAAACAAATGTGTAGCAAGTTTGAACTGATGCGTGAGAAAATGATCAAATGCGCAGAACAATTTAATGTATGTGCAGCAAATTGTGATGAATGCTCAGGTTTGTATTTTTGAAAAATTTGGACTACAAGATTTGGAAAGTTGTCTGATTTTCTGATGTTTTCTAGTTTTTTGGCAAATGGAAAATGCATAAACACACACATGCAAGATAGAAATGATTTAATCTAACTATTCTAGTATGAATGCACAAACACGCTTACAATCCTAAGGTTGGCAAGGACAATATCTACTGAATCCCCACTAGGATAATAAAATACAGCCACACAAATCCACAGTGGATAGCCTAGGAACTTAGAGGCATGGGCTCCTCCTTATAGTGCACTCACTTCTTAGGCACACCAAGTTCCAAATTCAATGGGTCATTACTTCCCAAAGAATTTCTATCTCTACTATGAACCGTAAGTAATGTGGGGTGTCTTCATGGGCTTGGGTGACCCCTTGAGCTAGCAAATAGAAGGTTTTTGGCCACTAAACAAATTTTTTTAGTAAGGACATCCATTCAGATGGTTGTGATCAAGTCATTTTCCCAATTAAGAGGGCTCTCCCAATCCTTTCAAAGCAAGGCTTTCACCTCTACTAAGTAGGACTTTAACGCACCACTGGGGTACTGGAGGAGATTTTGGTTGCCACAATGAATTCACACCTGCCTAATGTGAGATTAATCACACTAGCATTTTTTATATACCGGTTTGGAAGGTCTTGGCTTTAGCTTGTTACCGGTTGGGTCATTCCTTGGGGTGAGTACCTCTTTTCCCACCAAAGACTGCCCTCTAAAAATTATAACAGTTTCTCTTACACCCAAGATCCATGAATGGCGAGGGGAGAGGATACGTTGTTATAATTTTTGGATTACAGATAGCTTAATAAGAAAAACATAATAGACACTCAAATCTATGCTAAAGAAAACACATAAAGCAAATGCATGTCGTATTTTAAGCCCAAAAGGGATTTTAGTTTCTTTTGCAAACCCCTTGGAAATCTACAAACAAACCGTTAGAAATTATCTTAGCAATGGGGTCTTCAAAATAACATCCTACAAAAATAGCCTAAAATACTTCACTTACCATGTAGCTTGTCTCCATTGTCCTCCTATGCTCTGATTTCTTGGATGTGTTGAGCTCTCAGATTTCCAATTTGAAGCTCCTTGCCCAAGATGATACCAAAGTGTGGAGATTGAATGATTGAATGCAAAACTAATTCCTAATTATTCAAATGAGATGATAATAGTATGGATTCTTCACAAAATGATATGAATATGCTTGATAATGAGTGCTTGGATGCTTAGAATGCTTGATTGCCTATTGCTTGAATGCTTGATTACAAAAATACCTATTAGCTCACAAAGGGGAAATGAGGCTCCTTTTATAGAATTTTGGAGGATCTAAGCCTAGGTGGCACAATCCTATGATTGAGAATGAAAGGTGGAAGATCCTAGGGCTAGGATTGACTTGGTTGAAGGATTTGAGAGAAAGGGGGATGTAGTTGGAATGTGAGAGGAAGAATAGGGATGATTTTCCTCTCACATTGACATGGAGGAGAACAAGGTGGAAGGGAAAGACACATGTCAAGTGTCTCACAAAGACCCAAGAGAGAAAGAGGGAGAGACCTTTTCCTCATGAGGACTCTTTGTACAAGTGTCCCATGAGTCATCTTTGACCCTTAGAGGTGGCTTGAGAAGCCCCTTAGGAATAGGGCATGTCTCTTGACTTGGTTTAAGAGAGGACATGTGGTCATGAGACCAAGTCCTATGAGGCCACATAGCCCTTAAGAATAGGACATGTGTGGGTGAGGATAATTACTAATAAATAATTAATAATAATTATTTATTTTAGCCAAAGTGATGTGTCAAGTGACTAGGTAGGTGAGGTGGACTAGGGAACTTAGTCATATTTAGGTGATTGTGTATTTAATTAAATCACTTCAATAAGACTAATTAGAAGACTTAAGATAGAGGAATAAACTATAGTAAATTTACTAAATAAATTGAATAATTTATTTAATAAATAGAGGAATAATTATTAATTAAATAATAAATATTTAATTAATTTATCAAGTCAATATTAATTAAATAATAAATATTTAATTAATTAATGAAGCCATTTTTAAGTATATACTGATAACAATTGTTAGAAATAGGGAATACTGAGAGGGTGGGTCAATCAATATTCTACAAACTTTTACTTTTGCCCAATTATGGATATAATAGATTATCTTAACACATGCATAACATAAGAAGCTAAACAACATGCATAGCAATAAAACTAAAGAGCTCATAACACATTATTTGTTCTCGAGGAAACCCTGGCCAAGGGAAAACCCTGGTGGGGATGGTACCCACAAAGATCCACTAATCAAAAGTATCATGTTAAGGATGTTGACCCTGTTAGGAGTCTATTACATGCATATAGTGTCTCAATCCTGATTAAGGAACTATAGGCCTTGTTAGAAGCCTCAACCTTGTTAGGAGTTGGCAGTACAAAAAGTGATTACCAAATGAGCCCACTGCCCAAACAAGTAATGTACAATATTTACTAATTAAAAAAATAGGTCAAGGTACATAACCTTATACTACTTGCATCAATATCTTTTCGTTGCTCTTTCACTATCGCTATTACATACATTTGTTCCTTCATTGTATCCTTCTTACAATTTACAATTACATTTATACAAGTTATTAAGATTAATAAATTTCTAGTCGGCTATCATATTACAAAATAAATTTATCCAAGGGTTAACATCTAGGATGTCATCCCTTTATATTTTTAAGTCATTATTTTGATAAACAAAATAATCCCTTAACTCTTTATCAATTATGTCTTCATATTATGTCATGTCGGCTAGACACTGTCTTTAGAAAAATTGTCATAACTTCTTCTATTGATGTCGTACTGACTTGCGCTCTGAGATGAGTCTTCAATAGTCACCATAGAGTCTATGTTCAAGTGCGCAAGCATTGAACTTACTCCAGTCGACATCGCAAACAAAAATTGTCTTCAGGTTCACTGGTACAAACACATTGTCTCATACTTAGACAATTTTGCATTGCACTCTGACATACTAGCTCTCTGACCTATATGATCTTCATGTAGATCATATGTTTCCATAATGAGAACATCTATGTAACCAACTCAGCCAAATTTCCAACATGGTTAAGGAAAAGGAACTCAAGACACCAAGAAGAAGGTTTTAGTCACCGAGGAAGGAACAGAAAATAAATATAAGGATCAGAATGATATTTAATGATTAGCTATGATGAGTTGGAAGATTGTGATTATAAGGAAGATTTAGTTAGAGAGATCTACGATTAGGAAAATTCATGATGATGATCTATGGTACAGATCTAAGCAGCTAAAATAGAAGGAATAATTTTCAAGAAATTTTAAGTTCCAAGGTGAAGATAAAACATGTTACCAAGATCTAAATACATTGAATAAGTTTGTGAAATGAATAGAACGGCTGAGATTAATCAAAGGAAAATGTGATAAAGGAGATTAAGCGGGAAAAAAAATTCTATATAAAGGATGAATTTGTATGAACAAATGGTTGGTAAACTAAAGGGTTGATAAGTCACCAACTGATGCAGTGAAGAAGGAAAAGATAGATTCTAAGACAGAAAGCAGAATTTGATGAAGTTTTGAAGCTAGAGGAAACTAAAGGATTGAAGTGAAGAAGAAGAGTGCACAAAAGATCTAATTATGCAAAGGATAGTTGCGAATTTATACCTCAATTTATTTAATGTTCCTTATTAGCATTTGTAACAAAAAAATCTCTTAACCAAGTGGACTTAAAAATCTTATTGTAAAATCCTTGCCAAAGGTAACATTATAAAGAGTGTTCAAATTCATTTAACTAGACCACTCATAATAGGGTGAAGATCCTAACAAATCTGAGGTAAATCCCTTGACCGGGTCACACTTAGCAGTGTGTATTGTAATCTTTAATAGGATTGGCTCGTAACTGAGCATACTTCAAAAGAGTATTTTATTTACTGGGTGACAATTGCCACAGTGGTTTTTCCCAAAGATAGGTTTCCACGTTAAATGTTGGTGTTACATGTGTTGAATGATTTATGTGAATGTTATTGTTAATTGTTAAAGTTTATTTATTGTTGTTGGTAAATAGTGAATGTGTCTGACCGAGTTGACACTGAGTTAATCAGAGAATTTTTTTGAGGTCCTAAGAATCAGGGATCACTTATTCAACCCCCATCTCTGTAATCCAATAGTACCATCCCCATCGAGGTTTTTCCCTTAACAGGGTTTTCCTCGAAAAAAATGTTGGTGTTATTGTGCTTTCATGTGTTATGGTTGTTTTGCATTGTGCATAACGTTTCTATTTGGAATTAATTTTAATAAGGTTGCATTGACTGATTCACCCCCCCCCCCCCCCTCTTAGTTTATTGGGACATTATTATTCTAACAATTAGTATCAGAGCTATTGGTCCTTAGAGAGAAAGATTAATCACTTGAGGAAAAAGATCCAAGATGTCCTACTTCAAGAAAGAAAGCCCCAAGTTTCATGTGGATAGTTTTGATGCATGGAAAGACAAGATGAAGAATCATTTGTTCTTCTTAGGCTTGGATTATTGGTTAGTAACTAAGAAAGATTTAGTACTCAAGATTGAAGATGAGTTGGAATATCTTGCTACAACTGATGATGAAAAGAAGATGTTTTGGTACAACATGGTAGCTAGAGAAGCACTGATAAGTGCATTATCTGAAGGTGAATTCTCTAAGATCAGAGATCTAGACAAAGCACATCATATATGGAAAATATTGATAGCTTTGTATGAAGGAGATATATACTTCAAGGTTCCAAACTTCAGAATTGGAGAGTGAGGATGGAGACACTTTAGATGAAAGAAGATGAAATAGTAAGGATGTTTTTTCAAAGGGCTATAAAATGTGTGACCGGGATCAGGAATAATGGAGGAACTTACACTAAAGATGAAGTCATTTCAAATATTCTAATATCTTTGACACCAACATACAAAAATAAAGTGCATGCCATAGAGGAGATCATTCCATTGACTGATAATTTCATAAGAGGAATTTTAGTGTCCAAGCTAACAACTTTTGAGACCACAGAACTTAAGGAGGCTTTACCAAAAATTGAGATAGCATTCAAGGTAACAGTGTATAAAGACAGGAAAGAAGGAACAAGTCTTGCAAGTTCCAATAGAGAAAGTAAATATAGTAAAGAATTGGGGATTATGCTAAGAAATGGGAGAAAATTGAAGAACTGGAAAATAGTGTGGATGAAAATATCCTAGCCATGATCGCAAGAAGAGAAAGGAAAGGTCAAGGTAAATTTGAAGGAAAAATACCTTTAAAGTGCTTTAATTGAAATAAGGTTGGTCATTTTTCTTCTAGATGTTCCTAAACATAAACCTAAGTATGGTAAATATATGAAAGACAAGGAGTGCTACTATGTTAGTGATGGTTCATCTAATGATGATGGAGATATAAATTATATACTTGGTTTTGTGGAAATCAAAGAGAAAGAACCTATCCATGAAGAAAAGCCATTGATATCTCATGTTGAGAAGAAAATTGATTGGATCATAGATATTGGATGCTCACAACACATGACTAGTGATAAGGACAAATTTTTTGAGTTAATAAAATATGATGGTGGTTTTTTTAGACTTGGTGACAATACTCCTACGACAATCATTGGAAGGGGATCTATTACTTTGGATGGTAAAACTAACACTGATGATGTTTTGTTTGTTGATGGATTGAGAAATAATATATTGAGTTTCAGTCAATTGGCAGACAAGGGTTATCATCTACAAACTCAAGAATGGATACTATACAATCAGAAGTGCTAGAGGAGATCTAATTGCTTCTGGTACAAATACAAAAGGTAATGTATTTCAGTTGAACTCTATTGAAGTAAGTTGTTTGTTGCTAAATTTGATGATAGTTGGTTATGGCATAGAAGGTTTTGTCATATAAAATTTGATAATATTGTAAAGGAAAGTAGCACTAATGTTGACAAAGATATACCTAAGATTGTGAAGCTAGCTAACACATCATGTAGAGAATGTATAACAGGAAAGAAGACAAGAAGTATCTTTCATAGAAAATCTTTTTCAGGTAGGAACAAGTTAGATCTAATCCATACAGATCTATGTGGGCCTACTTTGGTGATTGGTATTTCATTCTATTTATAGATGAGTACTCTAAAATGATGTGGGTGGGATTTCTTAGAGAAAAATTAGAAGCTTTTAAAATATTCAATTTTTTTTAAGGCAAAAGTGGAGATAGAGACGGGGTTGAAGATCAAATTTGTAATATCAGGAAGAGGTGGTGAATTCATATCAGGTGAATTTAATACCTTATGCGAAGAACATGCCATATTAAGATAGACATCTGCACCTAGAACACCATAGTAGAATGGTGTAGCTGAGAGAATACATAGAACTATTCTTGATGCTACAAGGACCATGTTGATTGAGGGAAGAGTTGCACACATGTATTGGAGAGAGGTAGTTAACACCATAGTATATACAATAAATAGAGTTTAGGTCATAGATGGTACTGGTAAGACACCTTATGAGCTATGGTTTGGTCATGCCCCTACTATTAAGTATTTCAAAAAAATTGGTAGCAAGTGTTACATTAGAAAGGATGATATCATAGGGAAATTTGATGAAAGGAGTGATGAGGACATAGTCCTTGAGTATTCTATAAATATTAAGGCTTATAGATGCTATAATCTCATAATTAGAAAGATGATTGAAAGTGAAAATGTTAGGATTGATGAAAGATTTCAAGTACAAGAAAGATCTTGTGAAGTTAATTATCATGGTCCAAAATGGGAAGAAGGATTAAATCAAAATAATCAAAGTCAAAATCAAGGTCAGAATGAAGAACAAGGATAGGAAACAAATCAGGTTCAGTCACAAGAAATTTTGATGATAGATATGAATCTAGATGAGTAGACAAAGGTGACTAGGATACCTAAATATGTGCAGAGTGTATGCACCCTAAAATGATCGCCTAGACTTTGGGCCCCCATTCAGCAATTTATCAAATCCCTAAATCAATATTTTCAAAAATCAACATTTTATCAATTATATCAATTTCCTTGATCAAATCCTTTTATCATTTTTTGATTATTTGCGTTGGGCTAACCATTTTATCCTAAGTCTTTATTTAATTAAAAGGAATATTTCCTCCCCTTTTAATAAATAAAAATCCCCCACTTTTCCTCTTATCCTAAGTTGCACAAATAAAGCACTATTCTTATTTTATAAAAAGAAGAAAAGCACTTTTTGTCTCATATGGACACAAAAGTCAACTCTTATTTTCTCATTGGAGGATATTTGTGCACATGGATTACTCCTCTTTGATGCTCCACCCTTGATTAAATATTTTGCCTCTTAATGTCCATGGTCCATTCTTTCTCATTTCCTATAAAAGAAGAGCTATCTTCCTCATTTTCATATGCATTTTTGAATACTAATGTTATGATGCAGGTTTTCTAGGTCACTTTGGAGCTTTTGAAGATTTGGACCATTCTTAGCTTACATTTTACATGCTTTCATAGTTTATCTCTTTCATTCTAGTTCCATTATCATGGCATTCATAGTATAGATTCCCTTTATGCTTTAGATTACTTCATCTAGTCTAATTAGGAAGGATTTGTAACACTTGCACCTTTCCTTTCATAGTTTAGTTTGTACTTTCATTTCCATAGCTTAGCTTGCACCTCTCATCTCTAGCTTGCATATTCATCTTAATCTAGCTTTGCATTGCATTTCATAGTGATTCTTGAGGATATTGGCATTCTTGCCATTGTCTTCATTTGAATCTCTCATTGTGTGGTTGACTAGCAAGGTCATTAGCTTAATAGCTCTAGCTAAGAGAAAATTTTAAATAATCTTGCAACTCCATACATAGAGAGCTCTAGGTCACTTTCTAAGGTTTCCTATTCATGGATTTCCTTGGATATAATGACTTAGAGAAGTGCACCATTTGAGTGTTTACATAGAGGAATCATCCATAGAACCAGTGCTGAACTACAACTGATTGAATACCTGAATGACTTGAAGATCGGTGATTAGAGATCACCAAGTTACTGAAATGATATGTAAGATAATTAAATCAGTCATTATGTTGTCATTGATGTCAACTAGTTTTGATAGTACTTATCATGTTAGTTACAAACATCTATAAAAAGGGAGAAAAGATGAAGAACTGAGATAACTACATGGAGGAAGATGGATATGATAGATGAGGATAAGGAATACTTTGGGTAACTTATTGATGAGTCTATGATCTCATAATGTTGACTTGATTATGTTGCATTAATCTATTATGAAGATGGGAGAAAAATTGTACAAGGCAATGTGGTTGATAAATGGAGCACTTCAGTAAACACCGAGCCAGTGCAGTGTATATCGAGCGACAATATTAACCGAGCTTGTGTTCGTAGATGCATTTCTTTGTTAACCGAGTATGGATGAAAGTATTAAATGCTTAGTTTAGCTAACAAAAAATAATGATTTCAAGATTGAGGATAAAGTTTGTTATGAGATCCATGGCTGACAAAATTTGGAGAAGATCTAAAGGATGGAATTGAAACATGTTATGGACACAACTGTCAAGGAAGGTTTAAGAGGCAAAATCAATGAAGAAGAATAAGCGGAAAAATTTGATGGTTGATATGAAAATGGTTTATCTATCTATTTAAGAGACATAAGTTTCATTATTGAAACTATGTCAGAAGAAAGAAGACTGCAGAGATTTCACGTGAACATAGTTTTCATGCATGCTTGATCAGACTGGTTCAAGGAGAACTGAACTATAGAATAGCACCGAGCATCAGAGAGCTATTACCGAATGAAAGTAAGTTGAGGAAGTGAATTGAATTATTGATCAGAGGATTTGTATGGGCTTAGAATAGATCTGAACATCTACAAGTTAAGTTGTATTGTAATCAAATCAACTATTGTTTCAGTTTAACCATTGATACATAAAATCTCCTAACCGAGTCGACTTAACTGTCTTATGTTATGCCCCTGTGTCATTCAAGGAATGTACATTGTTATCTTATTGACCCCATAGTGAATGATGTTCGAAAGTTAACTATTAGTCTTAAATCCTCTAACAAGGTCACACCTAATAGTGTGTTTGTAACCTTTAACAGGGTTGGCTCTTCACCAAGCTCACTTCAGAAGAGTGAAAATTATTTTAGGTTACCAGTCCCACGTGGTTTTTCCCTTAACATGGTTTCCATGTTAAATCATTGTGTTATATTTTTTTGTGATGATTGTTTTATAGTCATACATTACATACTACATATTTGATTTGGTTGGTAATTGCAATGAGTTATTTAACTGGTAATCAGTAAAAGGCACAGACAGTTTAATAGTTTATGTTACCGAGCTGCAAAATTTGTTGAAATTGTTTTGAGTGTTACATCTTTTTATTTGGGACTATATGGTAACTAATCTAACTGATTCACCCCCTCTCAGTTATTCTAACAATTGGTATCAAAGCATTGGTTTCTTGGAACAAAGTTTTAAGGACTTCAACAAAAAGATTACAAGATGTATAAGAGGGAAGTGCCGAAGCTAAATAAGGAAAACTTTACTATATGGAAAAATCGAATGAAACTTCACATATTTGGAATTGGAAATTCTACTATAACTTTACTAGAAAATGGCTACATACAACCACCCACTAGACCTTTGACTCTTGATTAGTTAAGAGACTTATATGAACACAACATTACTATGATAGAGATTGATGCTGCTCTATCTGATGTTGAATTTGAGGATGTCAAGACTTGCACTACTACAAAGGAAATGTGGGAGAAACTTGCTCAAGTCTATGGTGGTGATGCAAATGTGAAGAGAGCCAGAGCTGAAAGCTTGAGAGGAAGATTTGATGATATGAAAATGAAGGAAGGAGAAAACATTACACAATATTCAAACCAAGTCAAAGAGGTACTCAATGCTATCTGAGGATCTAGTGGTGTCATTGATGAAGATACAGTGGTATGTAAAATTTTGAGAACCTTGTTGCCTGCATATGCAATCATAATATTTTCTATACATGAAATGAGGTCTATACCTAGCAGCACTCTTACTCTTGATAGTCTGATTGGTAAGTTAAGAAATTTTGAGTTGAACAATTTTGATAACAGTGTTGTACCATTTGTTGAGTCTACTTTTATGTCTTCTCTGAAGATCGGTAAATCTAGCAATAGACATAATATAAAGAATGACAGTGCTAGTAATATTGATGATGATCTTGATGAACTTGAAGCTCTTATGGCCCGAAGACTGCCTAAAGGTAAAGGTAGATATAAGGGTAAATTACCTTTAGCTTGTTTTAACTATAAAGAAGTTGGCCATATTGTTGCTAGATGTCCCAATAGGAATGAGGAAGATAAAGACCAAGACCGATCTGGTGATGGGAGCTATGGAAGAAGAAACAACAAAGGTTACCAACACTACAACAGAAATAACTGAGATTACAAACATAAGGGCAAAAAGGCATGTTATTTAGTTGAAGAAGAGGACACTGACACTGACACCGACATCGATGATGACATTGAGGTAGTATTTGTTGCGATGAAAGATAATTCTGAGGAAGAGGAAAGGTATGTAGAAATAGCACTCATTTCTAAAGTTAGTAAAAATGGTACTTGGATCATTGATAGTGGTTGTACACATCACATGACTGGTGATGAAGATAATTTTGATCATCTTGAGCATTATAATGGAGGATCAATAAAAATGGGTAATGATACACCTTGCATGGTTAAAGGAAAAGGATCTTTATTGATAAATGATAAAATCAGATGTTATAATGCTTATCGGGTAAAAGGACTGAATTATAATTTGCTAAGTGTGGCACATCTTAACAACTCAAGTCACCGAGTAGCATTTGAAAGAAAGAAGGTGAAGATCTATAATGAAAATGGAAAGCTTGTTGAAACAGGAGGACAATCAAAATTTAACTTATTTTATCTTGAAAATGATGAGACTTCTTGTTTGTTGGTGAAAAATGAAGATGCATGGTTAAGGCATAAAATTTTATGTCATGTAAATTTTGATAACATGATTAAGATCAGTAGAAAGAGAAAAGTTAGAGGACTGCCTAGCCTAACTAAACTGGATCATGTTACATGTCATCAATGTTAGAAAGGGAAGATGACAAAATCTAGTTTTAAAAGTAAAGACTATTCAACAAAAAGAATCTTGGAGTTAGTTCACACCGACCTATGTGGTCCCATGAGAACTCAAAGCTACTATGGTGATAGATACTTTATTCTGCTTGTTGATGATTACACTAGATTGATAACTGTTATGTTTTTAAAAGAGAAATCTGGGGCATTTAAGATGTTTCAATGGTACAAAGATAAAGTAGAAAAAGAAACCAAAAAATAACTAAAATGCTTGAGGTTTGATAGAGGTGGTGAGTTTATTTATGATGAATTCACTAACTATTGTAATGAGCATGGCATCAAAAGATGGGTTTCTGCTCCTAGAACACCGCAGTAGAATGGGATTGTTGAAAGGAGAAACAGATCTATTGTTGATTGTGCAAGAACACTAATGATAGAGAAAAATGTTGCACAAATGTACTGGAGAGAAGCATTTAGCATAGTTGTATATGTCCTGAACCAAGTACAACTAAAGAAAGACACAAACAAGACACCCTGTGATTTATGGTTTGGATACACACCAAGTAGTTGATGAATTTGCTGATAAAAATGATGAAGAAAGCACTAAGGAGCTGGAAAACTATAGTACATTTGATTATGTTGAGGATTCAGAGTACCTACTAAAGCCACAGGCTGAGTTGGTTGAGCATCAAGAAAGCAACACTGAGGAACAGCAAAGCAAAACTGAGGATCAGGAAGAAGCTATCGAGAAAAGAAATGAACCTGAACATAATGAAGAACAAAGAAAAGATCAAGTGCTAGCAAGATTTGTCAGAAGACATCATCTTGAGAACAAAATCATTGGAGACAAGAAAGCTAGGATGCTGACAAGAAGTAAGTTAAGACACAACACATGCTTAGTTTGTGAGTTTGAACTGAAGAATGTTAAGGTTACACTTGATAATGATGAATGTATCAATACTATGAATGAAGAGATAGAACAAATTGAGAAGAACAAAACATGGAATTTAGTACCTAGACTGAAAGATAAAAAATGTTATCAGTACTAAATGGATTTTCAAAAATAAGCTAAATGAGAATGGAGAAGTTACTAGGAACAAAGCTAGACTAGTTTGCAAGGGATATGCACAATAAGAAGGTATTGATTATGGTGAAACTTTTTCACCTATTGCTAGACTAGAAGGAGTCTGCATGTTACTTACATATGCTTCACATAAGAAATTTAAAGTCTATCAAATGGATGTTAAGTCAGTTTTTCTAAATGGAATACTAGAGGAGGAGGTCTACATAGAACAACCAGAAGGGTTTGTTGATCTGAATCAGAAAGACATGGTATGTAGACTGCACAAAGCTCTATATGGATTAAAGCAAGCATCGAGGGCATGGTATGAAAGGTTACATACTTATCTTTTAAGTATTGGTTTTGTAAGAACTAGTGAAAACAACAATTTGTACATGAAAGGAGAATCTCATGATACTTTTGATTGCTAAAATATTTGCGGATGATATAATTTTTGGAGGACAAGAACATATTTGTAAATCATTTTATGATGAGATGAGAAAGGAATTTGAAATGTCAATGTTTGGAGAGATTAAATTCTTTTTAGGCTTAGAGGTTATTCAGCAAAATGATGGAATTTTCATCACACAATCAAAGTACATTAAGGAAGTATTGAGAAAATTTGGCATGGAAGATGCTAAACTAGTAGGAACACCGATGGTTATAGGTTGCAAATTGACAAAAGATGATGAATCTATAGAGGTAAATTAGACATTGTATAGATCCATGATTGGTAAACTGATGTATGTTGTACATAGTAGGCCTGATAATGCACATGTAGTACAGATTATGGCTAGATTCTATGTCAATCCAAAGGATTCACATATGATTGCAATGAAAAGAATCTTGAGATACCTAAAGAAAATATAGGATTATGGTTTATGGTATCCCAAGGAAGGAAAATTTGAACTAAGAGTTTACACTGACGTAGATTGGGCTGGAAATATAGATGACAGAAAGAGCACAACCGACGGAGCATTTTTCTTTGGTGAAAGACTTGTAACTTGGACAAGTAAGAAACAACCTTGTATTTCTCAATCTACTGCCAAAGCAGATTATGTTGTTGCTGCTACAAACTATTCAAACATTGCTTATATCAAATAAGTGTTGGAAGGGATGAATGAGGTAATCATTGAGCCGATGATTATATATTGTGACAACACTAGTGCAATAAATATTTCTAAGAATCTTGTAATGCATTCAAAGACAAAGCATATTTCAATTAAGTATCACTACTTAAGAGAACAAGTACAGGAGAAGCAAGTCAAACTGGAATATGTTACATCAAAAGAGCAACTTGTTGATATATTTACTGTTGGTGTAATTAAGTATTTACTAATTACACTTTACTTAAGTTTACTTAGGATTATGCATTTGCATATTAGTTGTCTTTGAGACACCTAGGAGTTTGCATTTCTTTTTAGCACTTGGTTAGGAGAATTTCCACTTTAGGTGTGATAGTTGTCATCACATACCTCTTTGTTTGTGAGATCCACCTTAAGTGCTCTTATCACATTATCATCCTCTCATTGTTGCACATGTTGCACATACTTTGATGTACAATGGAGGATGATCCACCTTTGGTGGACATGTGATTCCACCTTGCGTGGGTGATATCTTATCATCTCCTTATCATGTAGTCTTATTGCATTGCCTATATATTTAGGCACTCCTACTTTGAATTCAATAATTCAATTAGCTATAATCAATTATTTGATTATTTCTCTGTATCTCTCTTGTGCTATCTCTTGAGCTTCTAGATCTTGGCCTTTATTCTTTTCCTTAGGCAAATTTCTATATGGTATCAGAGCGATATCAAAATTCTTACATGGTATCAGAGCCATAGAAGTTTCATTATATAGCATATTTGGAGAGATTTTTATTGCAGGTCAAAATTGGAGCTTGTTGGTGCAAATCAGAGGTTGGCATCACATTGAGGAGGTCCAAATACCCCTAAATCAAATTTTGTTTCATCCAAATCAGACATCTAAAGCCAAATCTAGAGCCATTTGAATTTTCAAGGTTTGACGGCTGCGATTCAGAAAAAATAATTTTAGAGGCGATTTTCAAACAGCAATATCTCAGTCATCCAGAGTCCTTTTTTCGAGCAATTTTTTTTGTTTTGGGGTAGAATTTCATGATCTACACAATGGTATAGGTGATTTCTGATATTTTTTTAAAATCGCAAATCTTGATTTTTACAACTTTAGAGGCTTTGTTTGGGCTCATATGGACACATTTTCAGGTGCTATTTTTTTTTAAAGTTCATAATTTTTTGTCTACTTTCCAGATCTGGTATCAGTTTGAAAAAATTCTAAGTAGACATAGTACTTTCAAAATTTGGTCTATTTTGGCCTATTTTTGGCAGTTGTAATTTGTTAGATCCTTGAGATATCTTGTGTCTTATTTGTTTGAGTCTACTATAGCTTCATATTTTCTATTGTAATCATCAAAATCAGAAGTCTACTTTGATTCATTTTGACAAGTGGCAATTGTACATGCACTATATATAAAGTGCCAAAATCATCATTTTGGGGGGTTCTTTGGTTCATTGCATTTTGGGGGGTGCATTGTTTTTTGGTCTCATTATTTTATGTGAGAAGCACATCATGGATGGTTTAATTAAGTTGACAAGAGGGAACTATAAGCAATGGAGTGAATTGGTTCTTTCTCATCTTAGTGAGCATAACCTATTGTCCTATTTGTATGAGTATAGACCTAAAAGTCCTTCTCACAATTGTGACTCTTACTCAGAAGTTGTTAAGGTTATCTATTTGAATATGGATATGGATGTTATGGATTCCCTTGATGACTATGAAGATGAAACAATGAATATTCCTGATCTTTGGACTTTTCTTTGGGAAATGTATGGAGATCCATATATTCCTCCACTTCCAAAAGGTCCAGAACCTCCAGTTGCAGCTCCTTCTCCTCCTATTGAGATCACATCTCTTGATATGTTGGTCTTCCTATAGACATTGACTCTTGTGATTCAGTGCAGAAAGATTATCCTCGTCTTCCAATTATAGTTCCATGGGATGACTACTTGAAAGACATTGTAGGTTTGTTTGTGGAGTCCTACATTTCAGATTTGGGAGACTTCATTGATGACATTCATCTTCTCTTTTTTGAGGATGATCCTTCTTCAATTGTTGTGAGGGAGCATGCTGACCCTCATCTTCACTCTCCACTTGATCCTTCTTTCAAGATTGACATGATTGTGGATCCTTTGATACAACATTTGGAGGAGGTCTCTTTAACTTCAGAGAAGACATTTGAGTCTTTGGAGATTGGTTTTCATGAGTCTCAAACTTCACCTGAGATGTCACATTGCATAGTTCAGGTTGATCATACTCATGTGTTAGAGATTCCTATTCAGTTTCCTGAGACATCATACATTTTGAGGATTCTTCCTAGAGATTGGGGAGGATTCATTGATACACCTATGGACTTGTTTCTTCCTAAAGGGAGGAACATTATTCAGTTGTCTTGGTGTAGTTTCTACATTGATCTAGGAGCATCTATCATGGGTGTACATTCTACATTGAGGGGGGGCTTTCTTTCTTCTTTTTCTACTTCATTTGAGGAGGCATCTTTGTCTTTGGAGTTTGATCCAAATTCTTATGTGGCTCAATTATCATTGGTTCCTTGTTTTTCACCTTCTTCTATTAGGCTTTCTCCTAATTGGTTCATGGAATCTTCATCAACCAAGGACATGGCGACACTTGGGCATACTTCAGAGACATCATACTTCATTTGGATTCCCCTTCCTACTTCCTATCCACAATGGGAAGCCTTCTTACATTTATACTTGGTGTATCTTCTTCCTAAGAGGAGAAATGTTGTTTGTAGGCATTGGACTATGTTTTGTCTTCAAGCACTTACCATCCTTGGAGGAGATTACTCATTATGGGTGGGATATCATGTCTCCTTGTTTCCTTCCTTTGGGGGAATTTTTTATTGTATATGCATGATGTATGTCATAATTGGGGGGTCTTGATTACTCCATCCATGCATTCATTTTGTATTCATCTCTCTTTTGGGGGGAGGGTTTTTCCCATGAGGTTTTCCCTCTTTCTCCACTTTATGAGAGATTGCATTGTTCTTGCATTTTGTACATGGGTACCTAACATGGACTAGTAGTCGGGACCCATCTTGCATTGTGAACTTAAGTGCATTCCCCTAAGTTGCACTTAAGGGGGGGTGTTGGTGTAATTAAGTATTTACTAATTACACTTTACTTAAGTTTACTTAGGATTATGCATTTGCATATTAGTTGTCTTTGAGACACCTAGGAGTTTGCATTTCTTTTTAGCACTTGGTTATGAGAATTTTCACTTTAGGTGTGATAGTTGTCATCACATACCTCTTTGTTTGTGAGATCCACCTTAAGTGCTCTTATCACATTATCATCCTCTCATTGTTGCACATGTTGCACATACTTTGATGTATAATGGAGGATGATCCACCTTTGGTGGACATGTGATTTCACCTTGGGTGGGTGATATCTTATCATCTCCTTATCATGTAGTCTTATTGCATTGCCTATATATTTAGGCACTCCAACTTTGAATTCAATAATTTAATTAGCTATAATCAATTATTTGATTATTTCTCCTTATCTCTCTTGTGCTATCTCTTGAACTTCTAGATCTTGGCTTTTATTCTTTGCCTTAGGAAAATTCTTATATGGTATCAGAGCGATATCAAAATTCTTACATTTACCAAGCCTCTACCGAAGGACACTTTTGAATACTTGAGGACTAGACTTGGGGTCCTTCCCCTGTCTACCGGTCACTAATGTAATCTGGAGGTTGCATCAGCCTAATCTTATCAGAAGATCATTCATGTTGATTCAACATAGTTCACACTTTGGATCATGTCTAAGGCTATGAAAGATTGGAAGGACTGGAACAAATATTTACATATCAGTATACAGAGATACATTGTCTACACTGAACAACAAAGAGTTACTTGGCTACTATAGAGCTGTATATTTCATGTTTTTCTTTGGCATTGTTGTCAAAGGGAGAGAAGGCTCGAACATGAAATATCTATCTAAGGGAGAGATAATCTAGAAAGTTAGGGAGAGATTTTAAGATTTGTTGATGATAACAGAAGGAATCTGAGAGCTAAAAAGATCAAATCCGTAGAGGAGAGTCTGCACTTGTAATATTGTTATGTAACGTAGTAATTAAAGATATTAAAAAATTAAGCTAGGGAGAGCTTACCGAGCTATAGCATTTACTTACATAGTTGTAGAATACATGTTTGGTATGTGTATGGCATATTTCATATTGTTTGTGTTGCCATCAATGCCAAAGGGAGAGATTGATGAACTACAACTGATTGAATACCTGAATGACTTGAAGATCAGTGATTAGAGATCACCGAGTTACTGAAATGATATGTAAGATAATTAAATTAGTCATTATGTTGTCATTGATGTCAACTAGTTTTGACAGTACTTATCATGTTAGTTACAAACATCTAAACATCTATAAAAAGGGAGAAAAGATGAAGAACTGAGATATCTACATGGAGGAAGATGGATATGACAAATGAGGATAAGGAATACTTTGGGTAACTTATTAATGAGTCTATGATCTCATAATGTTGACTTGATTATGTTGCATTAATCTATTATGAAGATGGAAGCAAAATTGTAAAAGGCAATATGGTCGGTAGATGAAGCACTTCAGTATACACTGAGTCAGTGTAGTGTATACCAAGTGACAGTACTAATCGAGCTTGTGTTCACCGATGCATTTCTTTGTTAACCAAGTATGGATGAAAGTATTAAATGCTTAGTTTAATAGCCGACAGAAAATGATGAGTTGGAAATTGTTATGATTTTGAGATTGAGGATAAAGTCTTTTATGAGATCCATAGCTAATAAAATTTGGAGAAGATCTAAAGGATGGAATTGAAACTTGTTATGGACACAACTATTGAGGAAGGTTTAAGAGGCAAAATCAACGAAGAAGAATAAGCGGAAAAATCTGATGGTTGATATGAAAATGGTTTATCTATCTATTTAAGAGACATAATTTTCATTGTTGAAACTATGTCGGAAGAAAGAAGACTACAGAGATTTCACATGAACACAATTTTCATGCATGCTTGATCAGACTGGTTGAAGGAGAACCAAACTAAAAAATAACACCGAGCGTTAGAGAGCTATTACCGAATGAAATTAAGTTGAGGAAGTGAATTGAATTATTGATCAGAGGATTTTTATGGGCTTAGAATAGTCTGAACATCTATAAGTTAAGTTGTATTGTAATCAAATCAACTATTTTTTTAGTTTAACCATTGATACAGAAAAATCTCCTAATCGAGTGGACTAAACCATCTTATGTTGCCCCTATGTCATTCAAGGAATGTACATTGTTATCTTATTGACCCCATAGTGAATGTTGGTTGAAATTTAACTTTTAGTCTTAAATCCTCTAACAAGGTCACACCTAACAGTGTGTTTGTAACCTTTAACAAGGTTGGCTCTTCACCGAGCTCACTTCAGAAGAGTGAAAATTATTTTGGGTTACCGGTCCCTGGTGGTTTTTCCCTTAACATGGTTTCCATGTTAAATCATTGTGTTATGTGTTTCTGTGATGATTATTTTATTGTCATACTTTACATACTGCATATTTGATTTGGTCAGTAATTACAATGAGTTATTTAACTAGTAATTGGTAAAAGGCACAGAGAGTTTAATAGTTTATGTTACCGAGCTATAGAATTTGTTGAAATTGTTTTGAGTGTTACATCTTTGTATTTGGGACTATAGGATAATTGATCTAACTAATTCACCCCCCTCTCATTTATTCTAACAACCAGATCATTGGAGACAATGGTAAATGCACTAGAACAAGGTCACAAACCATGGATGTAATCTATTTGATTTCATAGGTTGAACCAAAGATTGTTGATGAAGCATGCAGAGATGAATCATAATCAAAGAAATGGAAGAAGAATTGTATCAAATACAAAAGGACAACACTTGGAAATTGGTTCCTAGACTGAAAGACAAGAATGTTATTGGCACAAAATGGGTATTCAAAATAAGATGAATGAAGATGGTATTGTAACTCGAAAAAAAGCCAGATTGGTATGCAATGGATATTCACAACAAGAATGAATTGACTTTGAGGAAAATTTTGCACCAGTTGTGAGGTTGGAAACATTTAGGTTACTCTTAGCCTATGCTTCATATAATGATTTCAAGGTCTATCGGATGGATGTCAAGTCAGCATTTATTAATAGTGACTTAGAAGAAGAGGTTTACATTGAGAAACCTAATGGTTTTCCTCTATCAGGTAATGAAGGCATGGTTTGCAAATTGAAGAAGGTACTATATGGTCTAAAACAATCACCTAGAGCTTGGTATGCTAGATTGGATAGGTATTTATTACATCTTAGTTTTAAAAGAGGTAATGCAAATAGAAATTTTTACTTTAGATGCAATGATGAAGGAATTTTGATAGTAGAAGTCTTTGTTGATGAAATTATCATTGGAGGTAATGATGCTATGAGTAAAAAGTTTGCAAAAGAGATGAAGAATGAGTTTGAGATGTCTATGACAAGGGAGATAAATTTCTTCCTAGGACTACAAATAAGTCATACCAAGAATGGGATTTGCATATCTCAAACCAAGTATCTTAAGGAGATGCAAAAGAAATTTGGTATGGATGATAGTAAACCAATTGGAACTCCCATGGTAACAAGGAATAAGTTGTCTACTTCATATGATAAAAAAGGTGTACCTTGGATAGAATACAGATCTATGATAGGAAGTCTTCAATATCTGACACATACTAGACCTAATATAGCAAGTGAAGTTGGAATTATTGCTAGATTTCAGGCAAATCCAAAGGAAACACATCTTTTTGTAGTCAAAAGGATATTTAGATATTTAAAAGGCACAATTTATCTTTCCTATGGTATGATAGATCAAAAGACTTTACATTAGAAGCATATACTGATGCAGATTGGGCTGGTAGTGTAGATGACAGGAAGAGCACAAGTGGAGAAGCCTTTTTCCTTGGGAAGAGGTCAGTTCATGTGTTAAGCAAGAATAAGGATTGTATAGCTCAGTAAATAGCTGAATTAGAATATGTCATTGTTGAAATTAATTGCACACAAATGTTTTGGATGAAATAGATGTTGAAGGACATTGGTTTAAACCTTGGTGAAATAGTTATCACACATTGTGATAATACAAGTACAATGAATATGTCAAAGAATCTAGTGATGCACTAAAAAAAAAGAATATTTCAATTAAGTATCATTTTATGAGGGATAAGGTGAAAGAGAAAGAGGTGAAGCTTGAATATGTAATCACAAAGGAGCATATTGCAGACATCTTCACAAAACCACTAAACAAATATACCTTTGAAAATATCAGAGGTAAGCTTGGGGTTAGAACCCTACCTAGAGGTAATTAAGGAAATAAAGTAGTACACAAGTCCATTAGCAATTAGAGCTACATCATTTGTGGACTTTATGAAAATATTTTACTCCTCAGGGGGAGTAATGGTTTGAGCATAGCTGATCAAATAAAGGTGATCTTACACCTAGTAGTTGAAGGTCTTGAAGATTTGAAAAAGATACTCCTAGAAAAGAAGGAAGAAAAGGATGTGTGTAATGACACCCTTTTCCATTTATGTCAAAGGGGGAGAGATATTGGTGAAAAACTCTTACTGGTTTAGGGGAATCTTTGAAGAAGGTTGTTGAGAAAGGCTACTTTTTGGATTGATAGTTTTTCACATATATTTTCATCAATACCAAAGGGGGAAATTTTTGGAATTGTTTCAGCCTATGTTGTTGAAATTCATTTTTTTTCATTGATGTCAACTTATGTTTCAGTAAGGGAACCCAAAAATTGTAGACAGACTGGATAGACAGGTTGCAAAGAAATGTATAGACAATGTACGGAGACTTAGCTTTTGTGAACTGAGCTCTATGTAGCATAACATGTTTACTAATCATGGTTGTGTTTGCATATGTTTATATGCTTAGTTGTTCTAGTTATGAATGAATTAGCAAAGACTGGTTACAGGGATAGTGACTAGGAAACTCACAGAGTTGGTCTTAGTAGTTGAAGTATAACTTTTGTGTGGAAATAAATTAAACCTTGTGATATTGATAAATTTCAAAAGACACATGGGAGAGTCTATTGTGTGATTACAGAGTACTAGTATGATTGGTGATGTCATCTATGGTGTGTACCTCAGTGAAGATCTATTTGGAAGTTGACCCAGGAGTGGTAGCGTGTTCCTAACTAATTATGCATGGATTAATGTTGTGGCTAACTATTTCATGATTTATAATTGTTGTAATATTGTTAAGGATGTTGTGTGTATCTTTGCATAGGTCTATGTAATGTTTTATTGGTGAGGTCTTGTAATTGGCTGGCCCGAGAATTATAATTTAACTTGTATATAAGGAAGTATTTCCTTATGATTGATAGGATGAGGATGATGTGAGAGCTTGTGAGCTAAAAATATTTTTGATGTAGAGAAGAGGTTGTGCATTGAGGCACAAGGAAGGTATTGTCTTGGCAGAGGTTAGTTATGGAAGTTAGTTCAGATGATTTCATTATAAATCTTTCAAATCTTTGGATAGTGAGTCTTGAAGGTGGATTTAACCTAACTTTGGTCAAGTGACCAGGTTGTGAGCCATTTTTAATAAACCTTTAACAAGGTTGTGACTCCTAATAGGGTATATCCTCTAACAAGGACTATACTATTATACTTAATCATCTCCTAATAGGGCTAGAACTCTTTGCAAGGTTATTATACCTATAGTACCAATTTGTGGGTACCATCCCCATCGGATTTTTTCCCTTGACGGGGTTTTCCTCGAAAGAAAATATTGGTGTTATTGTGCTCTCATGTGCTATGGTTGTTTTGCATTGTGCATAAGGTTTCTATTTGGAATTAAGTTTAATAATTTTTCAACTAATTCACCCCTCCCCCACTCTCAGTTGATTGGGACATTATTATTCTAACACCTTGTTTCTAGCCAAGTGTCCATAGCCCAAGCATGGATATCACCTTGCTTTATGCAAAGCATTGTTTTACTACCAATCAAGCGTCCATAGCCTAATAGAGTTACTTGCATCACTTTAATTTTAAAATCTTCTAATTTTTCTTGTATTTTCTCTTTTCAAAAGATGGTGACATGAAGTCTCTTTTTCCAAGTTGAAAACCGAGGTGGTAGGGAGGGTGACCTTTAGTTTTTTCACTTAATAGGAGTCTATAATTTAGCCAAATATAGTCTCACAAAATTAATTAATGTATATTTATTACAATAATTCATGGAGGATGCCATTTTCATTTGATGAGACATATATTAAGTCTAACATCTTGATTTAAGATTCAATATCATAGAAAAATCAAGGCCAAATACATTAATTATTTTCTAAAACCAAGGTGTACAATACCTCTTATTATCCATGTTTTCACATGGCCAAATATACAAATTGAATGTCCCTTAGGAGAAGGAAAGCCTCAATAATATAGATCTAGTACATCAAGTGTCTCTTCAACATAATTACTTGCCAACATAATGAAAGCTCACCCAGGAGACAAGGTATGAGGGGCTATAAAATCAAAGCACCTTTGTGTTAGAAAATAATTCTAATCATAGGAATTTTGCATAGTTTACTTAGGAAATTAGTGCTTTTAGCAAAGTATAAATAGTCATTATGGACACTCTCATTAGGCTTACCACCACTAAGCCTCAAAACTGCTTTTTGGGTCATGTTACTAATAGGTGGCTTATGTGTCTATTCAATATGAATGACTTGGTTTTAGCCACAGTTAAATGGAAACTTGGTGAGGATTTCCTCACCAATAAGGACAAATATCAAGTCAATACGGTTATAGTATCCCATTTCGTAGGCTCTAAGATAACTCATAGACTTTTTAGAGATGACTATGTCAATGGTCTCAACATGTTTTGGAGGTGGCCCAATATGGAATTCACATTCCTTTTGCCACAAACCTAAAGGCTTACTTTGGGAGGGATGATGTGGTACCATGGCTTCCATTTGTTTCCAAATTTTTCACTATGTCATTTGTACCAAGATCACATAGGTCACGCACTTGGCTTCCTAAAAGGATCACTAGTGTTGATGTGGATATTGAGCAAGGGTGAATGGATGATATTAAATTGTTAATGTTGATATTAATTTAACAATAAAAAATAAATATCAACAACTAAATTATAATATTAAATTATTCTTTCAAAAGAAAAAGAAACATTCATATTCTTGTAAAAAAAATCCACCCTATGGGTGAAAATATATATATGTTAAATAGTTCTTGTGCATAAAATGTGTCCTTTCTTTCCTTGCAAATTTCTTTTCTCTAAGCATGTAGTCTTGTATTATGAACATGTAAAAGCATTAAAAAGCATAGAATAATTCTTTTATCTATGGATTTTCATAGCATGTCATTCAAAGAGAAAGAGTTAAGTAAAACATATTGCACTTTTTTTAATTGGAGTAGAAAAATTGAAATTCTCGTATCATGAGGGGAATTCATCCACTATAAAAAAACAACCAATGATGAATTAGAGAATACTTGTCTACAGAGGAAATGTGAGCCAAATTAAGCGAACCTCATTCTAGCCTTATCATGTTTGGCTCTAACAACCTACTCGACTATGAACTAAGCATGAGTGTACTAAAATTCTTCATCACCTTTGTAAAATACTTTCATCTCAATCATGTGATGGTGTTAATTGATAGGTCGGCCTTTTGCACTTGACACTCTTTTTGGGGCTTAAAACATGTATTGGACACACTTAGAGATACTAGTAACTATATAGGAGACCTTTACTAAGAAAGGAAACATGTGTAGTAGTGCTTATTGGAAAGAATAACAAACCTATCTACCCTAACCTAACTGACTACTTGACAAGCTAAAGAGGCCCATTAATAGGATTTCAAAAATAATTTCCCCTGCAACCTAACTTCCTATAGTTTGTACATCTTTTGACACGTGATAAGGGAAGGACAAGGAATTGATGCCCATGCCTTGAAAGCTTTGACATATTAGAAAAAATGATATACTATTCTGTGCTATAAATGTGTCACACTTCTATGGATCATTACATGCAAGGAAACTCAAGAATGAGCCCTCACAAATCGATTCATAGCTCCCTAGGCATGGAGTGCAAGGGTTTTAAGAATGCTCTTAGCTAGAGCTATTTAGCCTATAACCTTGCTAGTAAACCATGCAATGGGAGATTCAATGAAGACAAGGGCAAGAATGCCAATATCCTCAAGAATCAAGAATGAAAATGCAATGCAACTATACTAGAAATGGAAATGCAAGCTAAGCTATGAAAGGAAATATGCAAGTGTTACAACCCAACCTAATTAATCTATGTGAGCTAATCTAGAGCATAGAAATGAAGTTAATCTAAGAAAGCATAAATATGAAGCTAAGCTAAGAATGAAATAATGAGATGTAGAATGCAAGAATGAGATGTAGATGCTAAGAATGCTCCAAATCTTCAAAAGCTCCAAAGTGACCTAGAAATCCTGCAGCATAAAGTTAGCATAAAAAGTTGGGGATCTAGAATGAAGAAGAGAGCTCTCCTTTTAAAGGAAATGAGGAGGAATGGACCATGGAGATTAAGAGGCAAAAGATTTAATCAACGGTGGAGCTTGAAAGAGGAGCAATCCATGTGCACAAGTATCCTCCAATGAGAAAATAGGAGTTGACTTTTGTGTCTATATTAGACAAAAAGTACTTTTTCTCTTTTTATAAATAAGAATAATATTTTATTTGTGCAACTTAGGATAAGAGGAAAAGTGGGGGCTTTTTATTTATTAAAAGGGGAAGAAATATTCCTTTTAAATAAATAAAGACTTAGGATAAGATGGTTAGCCTGTAGAAAATAATCGAATAAATGATAGAGCTAGGATTTGATCAAGAATAAGCAATTGTTGATTTAGCAAAAGGGGCTAATAGTCTAGATGACCATTTTTAGGTGTATACATTTGCCCCTCTTTGACTAATGTGTGATCGATTTGGGAACACATGCAGTTAAAGAATGAAAATGAAATGTGAGATCGATTTGGGATCACAAAGCAACTCAGATCAGCCAAGAAAGCAAGAGATAGCCAAGAAGGCAAGCAGATAGCAATCTGACTCCGAAGAATGAAGTGCAGAGAGATAGCAAATCCTGCATGATCAGCCTAGTAGCAATAGTATTGAACACTTAGGAAAGAGATAGCCAATAAGATATGATGTGTCTGCCCCCTTGGGATCAAAAGCGAAATCCGGGTAGAGGGAATGCAAAAGCAAGAGACACATGATCAAATCACTAGAAATCATAATCGAAGCTGAATAGAATAGAACAACCATCAAGCAGTGAAGGTATGCCCCACACATGGGACACAGGGCACGAACCAAGCGGTCCCTCAACCCGAAAACACCACGAAGGGGGAAGAATTTGAGCTTGAGATTGAAAGTGAATGAAAGACTAGAAGTTTGAAAGAGATGGAGATGAAGAGGTGAAGAATGCCCCAGCGAAGATCGAAGGATCAGGCCTCAAAAGGTCAGCCAACTGCGTGAAAGAGGGGGAAAAGGTGATTTGGATGATCAAGGTGAACTCGGATTTTGGTTTTGATCCCGAAATGAAAGGAAAATTATGGGATATGAAAGACAAGAAGTGAAAGACATGATCAAGAAGAAGCGAAAGGTGAGCGCAGTTGATTAACAAGTCCACATAAGATGAAAAGGAGAGCTCTCTCCATATGCAAGATGCAAAACTAATCTAACATGAACTTAAGAATGCAAGCTACATGAAAAGTGGTTTACTTGCAAGGTCACAAAGCCAATAGACATCTAATAATCATCATCGAGCATTATTGGTAGTGTTGCAAGATCATACAATACACACTAGCATAACTATGTGGATCTGAATATGATCTATATCAGATAGAAATGTGGAAATCCCACCTAGGCATCAAAGACATGTAGGTCAAGATGACTAGTGCAGTGAGATTACCTAAGTTTGATATAGCAAGATTATGCTCGGATCGAGACACATGAAAGTCAGGATAACTAGAAGCATGCACTTGTGAAACAGTCAAGGATAATACATTGTAGGTCCATAGTGTCAAGTAAGACCAGCATAAATGCTCATGACAGTTAGGACCAACAAAATATACCCACAAACAGAAAAAGCAATAAAACATGTTCTCATTCCCTCAGTCTTCTAGCTATGCATCATCGAAAACTTCTCAGGGAGAGATCACTCATCAAAGAAATCTTCATAGACAGCACACAAAGAAAAATAAAGTCAACATATCTCAAGCAAGTCGATTGTTTAAGTGCGTGTGTGTTGGTCCTAGAGTCAGACTCTGAGTATCGCATCTGCTAGTGAGAAATATTGCATCATACTAGACTGTAGGGTAGGACATCTGATAAGTGTTGAGAAACACTCGACGCAAGGGTAGTGTTTAAAAACACAATTGGGGTGGTGTTGAAAAACATCGTTTGTGAGGTGTCTAAGAAACCCAGATGCACAAAGAGACCCAAGATAAGCTAGAACAACATATGCCCCCTAGACTAAGACAAGAGTCAATTCCAGGCTAGGAGAGGCAAAGCGAGAAGTGGAGTGAATGAGCGCCATGCAAGACTGATAGACATAGGTGCAGAGGGTCTCAAGCAGCACCTGTTTCCAGGTTTTCACCACTTGATAGATTTATTGCAATTTCTTCAGGACTTTTTATAAATATTTTTGTATTTTTGCTACCAAGGCACCTGTTTCCAGGTTTTCACCAAGGCACTTTTTCAATTTTTACTTTTTTTGAATTTTTTGGATTTTTTTTTGGTGAGACATCAAAGCGCCTATTGCTAGGTTTTCACTAGGATGCTCATTTTTTCAGTACTTTTTATGCTTTTTAGGATTTTTTCAGCATCATATATGAATTTTTTTGGAATTTTTTCAGGATCATAAAATATGTACAAAGGATGCCCCAGACAAAAATGGGCATCAAGAATCTACTTCCTCTGATGTAGAGAACTGATAGGCCCCAGGCCCAAATGTTGTAGCTGTGATGATAGGAGGTCTCAACTAGTTTGACCAATAATAACTAACCCTAAGCAATGTCTGAGCTAGCGGAGGATCATTAGAATGTGATCCACATATGCCATCATGGATTTAAGCTAGCACTTTTTCTGACTCCTCTATTTCTAGACACTAAAGGAGAGTTCCATTTAGACCCTTCCTATATAAGTCACTAGAGACAAACGCAAAGTGTAAGGGATGGCAGGAAGAATGGCATGGTGGATTTTTAGGAGGGATATGAGGTGGAAGATATGAAAAGATGGTAGGATTGTAAGATTTGTAAGCATGATAGCGTAATTCATCCACCAGGAACTTGAAGTGAAATTTATTCTTTTTCATTTGTAAGATGGATGTTGAAGTAACCAAGGCATTAGCAACTTTGTTCTCAGCTTTATGAATGGGCTGAAGTATAACAGATATGAGATCATGCTTAAAGTAGTGCACCATTTTTTTGTAGAGAATCAGCTTGTCATCTTTTATTTGATAATCAGTATTTTTGAGCAGATTTTTATTTTTACTTTTCTTAGGTTCGGATACCGCCACAATGTGGTTTTTTCCATCCAACCATTGCTCTTTTCTTTTGACATGATGACTGTGATGTTTGATTGTTGATTCAATATTTTTTGTGGCTAGTTCGCTGGTGGAAGAAGTAACAGGTGTTGATGCAAGATGAAATGAAGTGACTGGTTCAATAGCATTTATGTGAGGGATATCATCTCTGGTGACAAGAGAAGTTGAGCCTATAGGGTAAGCTCCAAAAGTAGCTAGATCTAGATTTGTCATAAAAGGACCAACATAGTCTACTAAGGCAATACGGGGAACAAACCCATCAGACCCTACACAAGACTCATCAACTACGTCGAGATGGTTACAAGAGGTATGAACTACACCAACATCCATATCTATCATGGAAGAACCTTCTGGAAGAGGCTTAAGATGTCGAGAAGTAGAGATGCTCATGTCATTAGTATCAGTAGATTTACATTCTTCTCCCCAAAGAAATGAAGTAGAAGGAAGATCATCTCCCATGTGAGCCATAGTGTGCAGTGGTGACTCATCTATATCTGTGTCTGAGTTACTGAGCATGGGAGTATTTCTAGAATCCTCTCTATAGATCCACTCTTGAACAGCTTGTTCTTTGTTTTCTGCCTCTAAAGAAATGGATGAAGGAACAAAAGTATCAAATATTGTCATAGCAGAAGTGGAAGGCTTCATCGGATCAGAAGGTTTCCCATATGACCTAGGAGAAACAGGTATAGAAGCAAAAGAATCCAGTTTATATTCACCCATACCAAGGCTCGTCATCTTGAGTGATTTCTCAACAGCAACTAGAGACGTACTAGGATCAACAGTAGGTTCATTGTGAGGGACAAATTTTTTAGTAGCAACAAGAGCATTAATAGCAATAGTATGGTCTCCAAGAATCACAACTTCAGTGCCATTGTATGGAAATTTGACGCACTGATGATAAGTGGAAGGAACAGCCTACATGTCATGAATCCAAGGATAACCCAAAAGAATGTTATATGCGAGTGGGATGTCCAATACTTGGAAGCTAATATCCTTTTGACAGGGCCCACTCGGATAGGCAGCGTGACAAGACCTTTGGAAGATCTTTCCACTTCATCATAAGATTTTATAGTAATCTTCTTCTTAGAATCCACAGCAAATTTTGACAAACCCAATTGTTGTATGACATTGAAAGAAACAATATTTAACCTTGCACCGTTGTCTATCAGGACTCGACGGACTCAGGTATTGTAGACTAGAACTTCAATGTGTAAAGCTAGATTATGCGGGTGAGCAATAGATATGTCATCTTCTACAGAAAAGGAGAGAGATAATGGAGATGAAATGTGGTTGACCATAGCCTGAAATTGATCTGGATCAATGTCATTGGGAACATGTGTTGTACGTAGAGCCTCATCAAGAATCTCTTTATGCAAAGGGGATAACCGAAGCAAATCAAGGATAGATATCTGTGCTGGTGTCTTTTGCAAATGTTGGACAAGATCATAGCTAGGGGTGGCTGAAGGAGCCGCTTTTTTGGAAGGAAAAGCTTGCTTGGGATTTTGCATAGTTTTAAGGACAATCTTGGCTTGCCCCCTAGTAACAACATTCAGTGTCTCACTTCAGGAAGATGAACTACCATGTGTTTGCAAGACTAACTTTGGCTTACCATGATTGGTGTTATTATCCTCTTGAGACCTCATCATTAGAACACTCTCAACGGGCTCTACCATGTTAATCACAAGCGTATTAGAAGGATACGTGTAATTGATCTTTGCATCATGATTCTTCTTATGTGTTTGAGAGGTTTCCCCCTTATCATGCTTAGGTAGAGGATCTTTGAAAGCTATGTGATCAGAATTTTTAGTTAAGCCATCAGTGGAGATTGTGTTGTTATCAATGAGGTCTTGAATATCATCCTTAAGCCTAAAATAATTATCTATCGGATGTCCCTTATTTCTGTGATAATGGCAGTAATGATCCTCTCTCCACCAATCCGGCTTATTTATTGGATCCCAGTTTCCAGGTTTATCAGGAAGCGTAAGATATCCATTGTCAACCAAAGTCTTAAGGATCACATCGTAAGGTTCTACCAACTTGGTATAGACTCACTTTCGAAATGACTTCTTAGGCTTATCTGCATATTGAGGTTTAGGAGCATTGTGAGCATTGCCAGCTTCTTGTTGTTTTGCTACATAGATAGCATTGGAGAGATTGAAAGCGGGCTCTTTAACTTTAGGAGCATCAACAACCCCATCATTAACAACATACTTGTTCTTATTCCAAGGTTTGTTCTTGTCTTTGCCATTGCCTTTAGCATCTTTATTAATAACAATATCCCCTTTTCTTATAGCTACATCCTCAATTTGATATGCACTTTCAACCATGTCATTGAAAGAGGAGAACAGTTGCTTCCTTAGATCATAAAATAGCTCAGGCACAAGTGTGTTGAAAAAAATGTCAATCTTTTCTCTTTCAGGTAGCGGACGATGATATCTAGAATACAATGACCTCCAACATTGTAAGTAAGTTGCAAATGGCTCACCTTTATGTTGTCTTAAATTACCGAGATCTATCATGGTGATAGGTTGTTGGATGTTGTAAGAATAATGTTGTGTGAAGCACATAGCCAACTCATCAAAAGTCTTCAAAGGAGGTGTCAACTTTGCAAACCATTCTAAAGCTTGTCCTCTTAAGCTTCGAGGGAATATTCGTAGTAGAAATGTGTCTTCATGAAGAAAGTCCATGCTAAGAGCGTAAAAGTGACACACATGGTCATGGGGGTCACCATTTCCATCATACTTGTCATATTTGGGAACCTCAATATCCCTAGGAAACGGGGCCATGTATAGACTTTTATCAAAAGGAAGAGCACAAATTGATTCTACAAAAGAGACCTTTGGAGGCTCTCTTTCTATTGCCATTTGGGTAAGGCGTTGATTTGTCCGATGTAGTTCTTCCTGAAGGACTTCCAATTCAGTTGGTACTCTTTGTTGGACAATTTGTCTGACATCATAGCTGGGAGGAAGCTTGTATCCTCTTGAAGTCATATATTGAAAATATTGATCACCATTACGCTCTAAAAGCTTATGCATCATGCATTGGGAGACCACATCTTGTTCAAATCTCATAAGATCCTCACTAGAAATCTCATCATCAGCCTCTGCCTCATGTTGAGAGGGAGGAGGTCTAGGAGGTGAAGAAGGCATACCAACAGTGGTTCTTGGAGGAGATCTTGGTGGCATGTTGTTGCCATTGTTGCCATTAAAAAGAGGTCTATGCTCATAGTTACTAGTCTCGGGTTGCTCATAAGACATTCCTCTATAAGTCATATGTCTAGCAGCATCCATCCTTTGTTGATTATGTTCTTTGTCTAAGCGCGCTTGATTATCTTTATGCTCAAAATGTTCTTGCAAGCATTGAAATTTTTCTTGTTCAGTCAAAGTGAGTGAGACACTGTCTGTGTTTTTGGGGGTCTTGAATGTGGAAAAGAGGAAACCTCCTTTGTACCACGGGGTAGCCTTGGAATTCTCAGATTGGTCAGAACTAGAACTGTCGCTGCTAATGGGTGCTTTGGAACATCTAGTTGGAGAAGGTAACTATGTATAATTCAACAGAGGATGACTCTCCTGCTCAAATGGAGACCGAGTTGTAACCGGCATGAAAAGAGATGTTGGTTGACTAATAGAATGAGACAAAGTTTCTCAGATATTGAGATAAGAAAAAGCTAATAAAAATCACTTGTCAAAGTAGAACAATAGAGAGATGGCTCATCAAAATTGCTCAAGCACTTACAGCAATCAATTGACTAAAGCTGAGCAGCGAGCAAGAAGCTCAATAAGCAAGTAGCTAGAGAGGTAACCATGATGTGACAAGTGATCAAGAGTAGCATTCGTTAAACTCAAATCCAATAGTTTTAGCTCATTTGTTTCAGTCTAGAACAAATCTAAGCAAGTAGATAACAAGCCAGCTTCAGGTAAGAATAGAAAAAGACACTCTACGATAGGTTAAAGTGCAAGTTTAGCAACTCTGGATTGCAACAGCAACAAGACATCAAAAAGGTTCTGGGCGATACTTCACCTTAAACCAGGCGATAGACCTCAATATACTAGAGCAACAGACTTCAGACAAACCAAGTGATAAATAGTAGGCGCAAACTATCGCACGATATTTCTCAGTAAGGCACGCGATACTATTGCAGATTTGTATGACTTTTTGACCAATGAACATAAAAGTCTCAATTTTGAAGCGTTTTGATCAAGTTCAAAGGTTGGATAGTGCAATTTCTTAGTTTGACAAGCAGTAATAGCAGATAAGAGATAGGTTTGCAAATAGTATAAGATCAAACATGTCATAGAACACTTGAAACAAGGGCAAAAGCAACCTTGCCAAGACAAGCACTTGTGATATCAAAATAGAGAGCCTTATGAATGCTACCGTTTGTTTGAATGTTGAGGACATTTACACTGGTATAGCACAATCGAAGACAATTCAAGCAATTACTACTTAGAAGGACAAGGCTCATTACTTAGCAACGTGGCCCACAACTTGATGCTCCCTTGCCTCACACCAAGTGGTTCCCCACAAGAGATATTGGCATTGTCATGGAAGTGTCAAAAACACAACCAAAGGAACACATATGGTGAGTGTCTTGGGGTGATCCGGGTAAATCCACTTGGATCAATCCTTGCACCAAGAAGCTAAGTGGCTAAAATAAGGTGGCCTCTATCTAATAGTTCGTAGTAAGGGCTTCCATTCATAACACCCCTCTTGCTCCTCATAAAGGACTAGGACCTCACGGCCTCAAGAGTACCTTAAGCATTCTTGCTCAATGCTTTCCCCATGGTCACAATCTCATGAGCTACTAACATCAAACGAAGACAAGTGTTATGTCTACCAAGGTTTTGTGTCCTCGATAGCCTTGAGATTATAGTGAGTTGGAATCACTCGCCACCAAGGAAAATGATGACAAGGTTGTCCCCACTTGGGTCATTCCTCTTGATTGCTCAAGAGCAGGCCCGCTAAAGGATCTTTATACTAAACAAAAAGTGGATTAACTCTTGAGGTTCAAGGTTTTGGGTTCACCACAAGGGTGAAGAGCATACTCCCCTATCTCAAGAATCTCTCCCAAACACACCAAGAAAAGATTCAATTACCCCCTTGCTTTCAAAATCCCAAGATGGGTCAAGATTTCTGTTTCACCACAAGGGTGAAGAGCATACTCTCCTACCGCCTCAAAATTTCTACAACAAGGTATTAAGTGCCTATGAAAGGAAACAACTAGTATATGCCACACTTAATAAAAAAAGTAATTAAACAAGCACTTGATTTGGTTTTTATGCTTAGGGCAGCCCTGCAAAAACCATTAGTAGCCCTCTTTGACATGCGATTTTAGCAAATTTCAAGCAAGAAGCACCTACAACCACAACTTGTTAGACCAACAAGAGTTAGGAGAATCAAAATCCAAAATCTAATAATGATTAGTACATGAAAAACAGATAATCTACAAAAATAACTGATCAAATGATAAAATCTGAAAATGAAACCATCATGGTTGGATTAGGCTCGGAAAGACCTTTCCAACGATATATCACACTTTGATTTTCAATACCATTTGCAAAATTTCAAAAAAAATAGGTGCCCGTTTTCTAGAGTAGCACGGATTTGAAAACGCTGGAATTTTCAAAAAATTTCAAAAAGATAGCTAAGAACCCAAAACTTGCAAGATAGATAAAATAACTCAAAAATAGCTCACTGTTAGGTTTAGGTGATATACCTCAAACTTCACCAGTATCGCGCGACACAATTTCCTGTAGCCGAATGATATACCTCGGTCCGGGTGATATACTGCACAATAGGCAGGTGATACTTTGCACGACACCAGGTGATATACCTTAATACAGGCGTTCGATTCTTCTAAGATGCAAAGTGTCGCATAGGTATTATAAGGTATATCACGCGATATACTGAGAACTATCGCGCGATATACTGAGAAGTATCGCACGATATACTAAGAAGTATTGCATGATATTCTGAGACAGAAAATCAGAGAATGAAAATTACGCTAAAAACTTGCTGAAAAAATGATGAAAATGCAACAAAGGAAGAGACAAAGCTAGTCTAATCTGCCACACGGTGGACGCCAAAAATGTGTGCTATAAATGTGTCACACTTCTATGGATCATTACATGCAAGGAAACTCAAGAATGAGCCCTCACAAATCGATCCATAGCTCCCTAGGAATGGAGTGCAAGGGTTTTAAGAATGCTCTCAGCTAGAGCTATTTAGCCTATAACCTTGCTAGTAAACCATGCAATGGGAGATTCAATGAAGACAAGGGCAAGAATGCCAATATCCTCAAGAATCAAGAATGAAAATGCAATGCAACTATACTAGAAATGGAAATGCAAGCTAAGCTATGAAAGGAAATATGCAAGTGTTACAACCCAACCTAATTAATCTATGTGAGCTAATCTAGAGCATAGAAATGAAGCTAATCTAAGAAAGCATAAATATGAAGCTAAGCTAAGAACGCAAGAATGAGATGTAGAATGCAAGAATGAGATGTAGATGCTAAGAATGCTCCAAATCTTCAAAAGCTCCAAATTGACCTAGAAATCCTGCAGCATAAAGTTAGCATAAAAAGTTGGGGATCTAGAATGAAGAAGAGAGCTCTCCTTTTAAAGGAAATGAGGAGGAATGGACCATGGAGATTAAGAGGCAAAAGATTTAATCAACGGTGGAGCTTGAAAGAGGAGCAATCCATGTGCACAAGTATCCTCCAATGAGAAAATAGGAGTTGACTTTTGTGTCCATATGAGACAAAAGGTACTTTTTCTCTTTTTATAAATAAGAATAATGTTTTATTTGTGCAACTTAGGATAAGAAGAAAAGTGGGGGCTTTTTATTTATTAAAAGGGGAAGAAATATTCCTTTTAAATAAATAAAGACTTAGAATAAGATGGTTAGCCCATAGAAAATAATCGAATAAATGATAGAGCTAGGATTTGATCAAGAATAAGCAATTGTTGATTTAGCAAAAGGGGCTAATAGTCTAGATGACCATTTTTAGGTGTATACAACTATCAATGCCAAAATCACTTCCTAATGACATGAGGACAAACTAACTTACCTCTAACAAACACTTCATGTTTTGACATGAACATGACTAGGGGTGACTAGTGAACTCTTGATGAGGCATCCTCTCACAAGTGTAAGGCATTTATCATTGAACTAAGACAAGTCTCTACTGCTTGTTTCCTGTTGCATATTGGGAATAGTGACTTTTAATGTATATCTTTTCTTTCTACATCTAGAGATTGGGTTTTCCCTCATGTGATGAATTAAAAATTCTAGGTCATCCCAAAACTTGTGTCATCTCTTCAATGTCAGCATGCTTCTAGGCTGAAGTCTTGGTTATATATCTCTCTTCATCTCCATCCTTCGGTATAAGGGATCTTTCATTCTTTTTGTGGGATTATTTTTTGTAGGGACCTCGGGATCTAGGTTGTTCTTTGTCTCCACCCATACTTTAAGATGAATTTTTCTTCAACAAATTTTCTCTCTTCTTTAGCCTCAAAGAAGAAAGGGAGATCCTTGAGAATCCAGCTAGACTCTTCTACTTTTTGTTGTTCAAAAGAATGTCCTTCACTCTTGTTAGGATGAGGTCTAGCATCTTCCATCTCCTAAGGGTTTTGAGACTTGAGCTTATGCAGGACCTCATGAGTCTTTGACTGGGTTGTATCCTGATTTTGCTTGCTAGATTGGTTTAAATTCTATACTTTGAGGTTGCCTTTAAATAGGGAAATTGTGTTGAGCATAAGACTTTGAGAAGATTGGGCATTTTCAAAGGAGAAGGAAAAATGATTCTCCATCCCAATAGTAGTTTGTTCAAGTGTGGCCTACAGTGAGTGGATGAAACTTGTTAGAGTAATAAAGTGTTTACTTATTAATTATATTATATTGATTTAATTACTAAGTCACTTATTATCTCTTTCTACTTAAGCTAAACTTTAGGCATATAATAATTAATTGCTTTATTAATTATTATTGTGCAACCTAGGTTTTACCATTTTAGGGTTTCAGATCTCCTTTTATAAGGATTGATCTCTCTTGTAATTTTAATTGAGAACGTTCATTTTTTATTGAATTGCAACTTTTGGGAGTAGAGTTTTTCCCATGTGGTTTTCTCTATTTCTCCACTTTACAAAGACTCTCTTTTGTAATTGGGTACCTGATCAGGCCTTTTGTTTTCGGGACCCATTTGTTTTCAGTAGTTCTTTCTAAGTTTTTAGCTTCTCCCAAAGTTTATCTTAAGGGGGGGTGTTAGAGTAATAAAGTGTTTACTTATTAATTAAATCATATTGATTTAATTACTAAGTCACTTATTATCTCTTTCTACTTAAGCTAAACTTTAGTCATATAATAATTAATTGTTTTATGAATTATTATTGTGCAACCTAGGTTTTACCCTTTTAGGGTTTTAGATCTCCTTTTATAAGGATTGATCTCTCTTGTAATTTTAATTGAGAACATTCATTTTTTATTAAATTGCAACTTTTGTTTTTGCACATCAAGAATGTCTCCTTTTTCATGGATTCATGCATTCAGGCCTCTCTAGCTTATTGCTTCTCTCTCTTTCTGTGACAGGCATTTGCGTGCAGGTGTTCTTGGGAGCTATGGGTTGTTTTCTCATCAACTACAATAAAAATTCCATCCTTCTTTATAGTTGTCAACATCGCAACTAACTTTTTTGACTGGCACTACATCTAAGCATGTTGGAAGATTTAGATATGTTTCCTTGATTTTTCTTATTTGATTGTCTTTGTCTCATGTTGGAATTCATATAATAGCTCTAGTACATCTAAAATATTGTAATTTTTAGGAGGAGATAGAGCAACAACCAAACAGGGTTGTTGATAGCTCTAGTCCATATTTTAACTTTGGTTGAGTCATATGTATATAAAACTTTACCAAGTTCTCTGATTACATCTTTTAAGCACAAAATACAAAAGAATGCACTAGATCTTTGCCAATGAAAGTCCAAAAAAGAGTCCTACTGGGTGTGCAAAAAAATATTATTGATCCCTAAGAGGCTCATGCCTAAATAAGGGCAATTAGAAAGTTTCACAAGTGTGGGACCCATTGTACCTTGTAAAATAACCTCTAGGATTTCAGAAGCCAACTCTTCATTCTAATGGGCTTTGAAAAGTGGAAAGAAAGATTTCCAAGTAGAAGCTAGACAAGGGGATGATGCACTAATGCAAAACTTTTGAAACACTTTAAAACCTTTTTGGAAATATTTTACAACATTTTAAGGCCTTTAGAATTATATTACCTTATTAAAGGCAGATATGATGCACCAAAAACCCTCATTGTTGGAAAAGAGAACAAAACACATGAAGTGGCAAGAACATAAAGTGTGATATTCAAATCCTAATAGTGGGTAGCATTTGCAGGGATTCGATAGAGGCACATACATCCTTGTTTTCTAAATAATTAACTATTCTAGATTTCTACCACAAATGGTACAAATTATCTTCTATCTTAGAGGAAAGTGGAACAATAAAAAGGTTACATGATCTATCATTTATCAGGATAAGTGGAAGACAAAGAGATCAACATTAGTAAATAAGACCTAACATAAATATTATTAGCACTAAACACACTGATAATTAGAAAAAGAAAGACAACTATGGCATAGCCCACTTTATTAAAAGAAAACATGATATGGCCATAATAAAGATCACACATTACAAATTTTACAAAATGCATCTTTTGTTGCACACGAAGATTTTCCCATTAAGATAAACATTGGGCTCTTTTAGCTTGATTGAATTTTTCTTACTAAAAACTAGTAACTCCCTCTTTATAGTTAGTCTAAGGCTTTTATAGATCATTCCCCTATATTTTACATGTTTTCATCATGAGAATTTAATCATAGCAATCGTTACAACCATCTTTATGTCGAATATTTTTTTTCATTAATTCTTATGCTTGTGGCATGAACACCAAATGTGCTTTTCTTAATTGATTTACCATCATGAGATGGTTACATAAATTCTCCCATAGTGAATGCATGTTTTATGCCACATGGTAGTATTTTTTTTTACATTAATTTCCATGATGCTCTTTGAAAAACACTAGTATCAAGGAAGGCATGGGCCCGAGTCATTGAGCTTTTATGTAGGTGTTGGTTTTCAAATAAACAAATTGGAAATCCTTTGAGCTTGCCTAACTCAATGCTTGGACTTTCCAACTAACTTGGTCAATTAATAGTAATGATCAATTATGATCCTCTTCCCCTGCACTTTAGGCTCTGTAGGACCAAGGCAGGTGTACCTATTCCTTAACCCAAACTTCGGGCTTAAGTATTTTTATAGAAGATTTGTAGTTGTATTTTGAATTAGGGTGATCTCTCAAGATGGCAATTGGGTCTTGAGGAAGATCAAATTTTATCCTTTACAATTTATAAATCACTAAACTTATCTTTTGACTATTGTATTGAGAATATGTTGAATGCTTTTATGTAATGATATCTTGTTTATTTTGAATATGTGTTATTGCTTCCTGATTGTAATCTTTTATACAAACACCTCAATTGAGGATAATAGACCAATGACTTTCTTCTATTGGGCAATAGACACAGTTCCTTTTTTAATCCTACGTATGACTAAGTGAGACAAAGAACACCACCTAAATGCTCCTATCAACTAATCATCTTCAATGTCTTCGATTATTTTATTACACAATAATCAGTCTAATTGAATTTAACCCAATCTTAATGAGACCCATAAGATAGAAATAGTAGTGCCTAATAATCCTAATGATCAAATTGCAGAATAACGAGAATAATTTTCAAACACGAACTATTAAAGCAGCTTTATCTTCTAGAGATAAGATCACAAATTATTGATCAATCCGAAATTATCAAATCTAGATTTCTAAATTAGAGAAAATATTGATTTATATTAATGCTTCAAAAAGTCTTCTGTATAATAAATCACTTGTAGAAAGTGCGGTAGAAAATAAAATATTTACATTGTTTATTGATATTGATTAAAATATGAATGTTTCTCTCTCTTTACATTTTACACCACACATATATATGTAGTTGAATATTTTTCACACCCCTTTAGGGTGAAAAGACACCACCCTATTAAAAACCTTTTTGAAAAAACTAATCAACTAATTAAATAATTTAACTACCTATCTTTCAAATTTGGGTTTGGTCAGAAATACAAAACACCTTGTGAAAAGCTAATATTTTAACTGGAGCTTGAAATTTTGATTTTCTAAATTGGTTCATTTTTATATTTTTAATTTTCAATCATCATCATCCTCTGTCGAGACCATTTTTGTAGCAAGTCAAAATTCCAGCATCTTTGAAACCTTCACTCACAAAATTCGGATTGTTCCTATCACAAAGTTTTTTTCCTTAATCCTTCATATTTGAATTGAAATTAATATAATTTTTTATCCCATGTCATGTGATCTATCATCTCATCATTTATTGGGCATGGAGTTTAGGAGGTCATTTTTAGGGTTTTATCACTATATGGAACTCTAAATTTTGCTAAAAATTTAGAGCTCCAACAGGCTCTTTCTGGGGACGTGTGCTTCATCTGAGCATAGTAAGATTCCAATTATCTATGGGAGAAGTAGAACATATAATGATCACCTCCTTTTTAACTTGTTGTCAAAACTTTATTTGGTGGCCCTAGGCCCCCCAAACTGAAAATTAAAGTTTCCCCATGTCATAAATTTTATTTTCATCTCCACATAACATCACAATTCAGAAAATATCGTCATCATCTCCCTGGATGTTCACATTATGAAATCTTCTCCTGTAATGTCCCTTCAAAGGCCTCTTCATTTGACTTGAATAATAGCTGACATCTTTTAGTTTGTTATGTGTATTGCCTTTAGGGTTTTTTATATTCCTCCGCCATGATTTATGTAAAATGATAATATCACCTTTTGATTTATTTCTCACATGTACATCAACTTTAGTGCTATATGTTAAATCTATCTTATGATGATTTTCTCAATAATGTCTCAAATTTCCATAAATTTGATTACCTCTTTCATTATTTGATTCACCTTTTTCCAACAACCCTAAAGTCTCCCCATTCTTTTACTTTTAAAAACCAATTTCCCTCAACTTTGGAATTCCAAGTGGGCTCCACCATATCTCCAAGATGATTTTCACTATAATGTTTCAAGTCATCACTTTTACAAATTCTAATTTATTCATCAATTTGATCACCCGAACATGTAAAGGTATCATTTACCTTATGACCCAAGATAATATTTATTTCCTTCTCACTTAATGTATGTGACTTTGTCCCAACATTATATGAGTCATGTGATGTTACATCCTTATGTTCTGAAAATGTCTCATCCTCTTCAAACAGTGGATTTAAAATTGTAGAAAAATAATGTGTGCATATATCTCCACAAATATTATGTCAGGTTCCTCTAGTACTTCACTGTATAAGGGATTTGAAAAACTTTTGAAGCCATTTTCAGATACATTTTCTTCATCATAATCACATGATTTATCCTCCTGAGATTCATTTTCCATTTCACCAAATACCTCATGCATGTGCATTGATTCATTAATTTGTTTATTCTAGTAGATTGAGAAAAACAATTGGACCATTTTTCTAAACATGTTTCTGATATTCCATGTCCAATAAATCTAAAATTTCTTCCATGCTGAGAAGATCTTTTTCCTCATTATTACACTCATTGATATCTATTTTGACATAAGTCTCGACATGGACAGATTCTTCCTCAAATTGATCCAGAATTTATTCTTTATTCATCATCTTCTGTCATCATATCTTCATGTACAATTTTGTGCATAAGTCTCACCTAAGGATCACGCAAGATTCCTAACTCATACATTTTATTGGATAGTAGAGGCTTGATATTTAAAGGTATTTCCTAATAAATTTCAAACATCCTTATGAACAAATGTACTGTAGACTCATCTTTATATCTTTCTATGTTGTAGAATTCATCCAAATGAGACATATAGGGTCCTAAATCCATAATGTAATCCTAGTTCCAGTCCTATTCATAGCACATGTTTTCTTCCTCCTCACCTACATCATGGAACACATCAAGAAACCATTGCTCAAACTCCCTCCATGATGAGATGCTCTGTGTAGGTATTAATTCATAAGCTTCTCTTGCACAATCCTTTAATGTCCTACAAAATAGTTTCAGCACATAATCTTCTGCGCAAATCTCATAATCCTCTATAAATGTGTAAAATGCATCCAAATGTTGAAGTGTTGATTCATCATATTCTCCATGAAATTTTGGTACAAGTTGTGAAAGCTTTGGGAATGGCTTATTAGGGATGCATTGAAATATTTTGAGACCCAATGGCTTGATGTCATCTGGAATAAATGGTTTCCTTTGAAATGGTTGTTTATTTTGATACATTTTGAAATAGAATTGATATTTCTTTCGAAAAAGGAAAATTTTCATTTCCTTCTGGATCTTCTCCCTCGGCAGAGTCACTGACTGAAATATTTATTGAATAGAGTCCCCACCTCTCTTCGAGGAAAATGTTATTTTGTCGGTCTTCTAGGTTCTTCCTTCCAGCAAAGTGTACTTTGTAACCAAAGATTCTAAAAATGTTTTACAAGACTTCTCCCCTGCAGAGTCGCCAATCTATTGGTTCCCAAATCAACAATCTGAAAATCCTATGAGCTTGCCTAACTCAATGCTTGGACTTTCCAACTAACTTGGCCAACGAACAGGTATTGATCGATTATGATCCTCTTCCCCTACACTTTAGGCTCTATAAGACCAAGACAGGTGTACCTATTCCTTAACCCAAACTCTGGGCTTAAGGTTTTTTGTAGCAGATTTGTAGATGTACTTTTAATTAAGGCAATCTCTCAAGATGGTGATTGGGTCTTGAGGGAGATCGAATTGTATCATTTACAATTTATAAATCACTAAACTTATCTTTTGATTATTGTGTTGAGAATATGTTAAATGCTTTTATGAAATGATATCATGTTTATTTTGAATATGTATTATTGCTTCATGCTTATAATCTTTCAGACAAAGACTTCAATTAAGGATGATGGACCAGTACCTTTCTTCTATTGGGCAATAGAGATAGATCCTTCTTTAATCCTATGTATGACTGAGTGAGACAGAGAACAACACCTAAATGCTCCTATCAACTACTCATCTTCAATATCTTTGATTATTTATTACATTACAATCAGTCTTATTGAATTTAACCCAAGCTTAATGAGACCAATAAGATCGAATTACTAGTGCCTAATAATCCTAATGATCAAATTGCAAAATAACGGGAATAATTTTTAAACACAAAGTTATAAAGCAATTTTATCTTCTGGAGCTAAAATCACAAAGGACTGATCAATCTGAAACAATCAAATCCACAACTCCAAATTAGAGAAAATGTTGATTTATACTAATGCTTCAAAAAGTCTTATGTATAATAAATCACTTGCAGAAAGTACAATAGAAAATAAAATATTTACATTGTTGATTGATATTGATTAAAATTTGAATGCTTCTCTCTTTTTACGTTTTACACCACATATATATATGTAGTTGAATAGTTTTCACACCCCTTTAAGGTGAAAAGACACCACCCTATTAAAAACATTTTTGAAAAAACTAATCATCTAATTAAATAATAACTACCTATCTTCGGGATTTGGGTTTGGTCGGAAATCCAAAACACCTTGTGAAAAGCTGATATTTTATTTGGTGCTTGGAAATTTGATTTTCTGAACTAGGTTGTTTTTATATTTTATACTTAAATCTTCACTCACAAATTTCAGATTGTTCCTATCATGAAGCTTCTTTCCTTAATCCTTCAAATTTGAATTGAAAATAATATAATGTTTTATCCATGAGGATGTCACTAGATCACAGAGGGCGGAACTGAAACAAGTCAGATCCCTAGTTGGTGAGGCCAGACGCAATGGGAAATGGGTAGTTGTCAGGAACCTTAGAGCAGTTATTCAAGATTCTCCACCTGTTGGGTGGGAACCGAGACAGGGCACTAAGGCCAAATGACGGTCACACCAGCAGTTGAGCAAGGGTGGGCCACCCCCCCCCCCCCCCTCTGGCTCGCTTCTCCTCAATTGTTGGAATGGTAACGGTTCTCTTTGGTCGTTACCTAGTCTTCTTCAGGATGTGGTCGAGTCTGTTGATATCTTGGCGGTTACGGAGACACGTGAGAGTCTTGCACGTCCCCTCTCGGGTTTCATCAGTTATCAGTGGTTATCTGTATGCAGAGAGGAGGTCTGCACTTCTGGTGGTGTACGAGGCTCAAGTGGTGTGGCTTGTTTGATTCGGGACAACCTTTTCAGCGCTACCTCTATAGTCCTTTCAAACGTATTTGCTAGATTCATGTGGATCCGGGTACATCACGTTGGTCACCGCCAAAGAGATATCTTCATTGCGGTTTGCTACTACCCATTGGCCTCCTCGTCATATGCCATTCATAGTGTTGAGGATGGGGATCCTTTTCAGGATCTTCTGGAGGGCATCTCTAGATTCAGTGCCTCGGGCGATATCCTCATCCTTGGAGATTTCAATGCACGGACTAAGGAGTTACAGTCACCTATACATGACCAGGACACTGATTGGACCTGCACTTCCGAGTTAGATCCGGCCAGCCTTGGGCTTCAGCATACCTCAGAGGACTACAGTGGGCCGTTATCCACTTATGGTCACCACCTCCTCCAGCTTTGTGAGTCTTTTGATCTGATCATTCTGAACGGCCTTTCTTACTTTCCCGGTTCTAAGCTTTTCACATGCTGGCCTCATTACGGTGGCGCTAGTGTGGTCGATTATGTGTTCACTACAGCATCCTATATCCCCTCCATCTGCCGCTTCACCATCTCCCGTCTTCCTTTGGCTGATCATGCTCTTTTGAGCCTTATGCTCTATTTCTCCCCCCTTCACCCGCCTCACCCTCCCAGCCTCCCGACTATTTTGGGACACACCCCTAACCTCGTCCACTTCCACTATGCTGAGGGGGATTGTGACCTTTTCACCTTCCACCTGCGTCGACTCCTCTCCCCCATGAGCTTTTCTGAGTGTAGCCATGTTACCTCCATGTTTGATCTACTAACCAAGGCCATTTGGGAGTCGACTTTCCTTTCCATCCCCCATCGCCCTATCTTCATATCTAAACATCGGAACACTTGCCCCATGAACCATTGGTACGACGATGACTGTAAAGCTTTCCACCACAGATTACATTCGGCCTTTGAGTCCCTCCCTTTAGATTTTGTTGATCTCTGTTACTCCTACCACCGGTTTCTTTATGCGAAGAAACATTCTTTCATTGCTTCACAGTGCAAAGCCTTGTGTAACACACTTATCCAGGATCCTAAGCTCTTTTGGCGTACCTTATTCCCACGGCACCCCCCTCTGCCCTCCACCATCGACCTTGCCTCCCTCATCTCCCACACCTCCACTCTCTATGACATCCCGGGCCAGCCTTCTCTCCACCTCATCCCACCCCCTCACTGCCATATCTTCACCACATCCAACATTCACGAGGCCATCAGATCTATGAGATGAAGTAGAGCAGCCGACGAGGATGGTTTTCAAGTGGAGCTCCTTAAGCTCGGTATCACGGTGCTAGGCTCTTATCTTCCCACACTCTTTAATAGAGTGGTTTGCACTAGCTTCCCTAAGGCTTGGTCGAGACATGTGATTCATCCGATCCACAAGATTGGATCAATCTCGGACCCCGGCAACTACAGAACCATCATGATTGGGTATACCTTTGCCAAACTCTATGCCACAGCATTCAACACTATTCTTTCTTCACAGCTTGATAGGTTGGACTGCAGGGCTAGAGGTCAAGTCGATTTTCATGCAAATTACCAAAACATGGACCACATTTTGACACTATGGGCGATCATTGAGGAGGCTCGCTATTGCTACTTCATTGACTTTCGCAAGGTGTCTGATTCCGTCCCCTGGGTGGCCCTTTTTCAGACTTGGAGACATTCGGATATCTGAGATTCTTTTGACTACCATTATGAGACTTTACGAGCATGTTGAGGGCAGATTCAGGACTCCATAAGGCTTCTCAGACCCTATTCAGAGCACTATTGGGGTGAAACAGGGATGCCCTCTTTCCCCCACCTTATTTGGCATCTACATTGACGAGCTCGAGGGCTTCATCAGAGACTCGTCTCTCCTAGGTGATGGCTGTTATTTACACCAGGTCTTAGTTTCCATTCTTCTTTTTGCTGATGACGTGATTCTCTTAGCCTCCTCACCTGAGGGTCTCCAGAGAATTCTCGATATCTTGGCCTCCTTTTGTGATTTGAGACAGCTTGTGGTTAATCTGAGGAAGACACGGGTCATAGTCTTCAACTGCTTGAAGACCTCTCATTTACACTTCTACTTCCAGGGATAGGAGATCGAGATTGCCTCCGCATACACATACCTCGGGGTTAAGTATTCTGGTCTTTGCTTCAGTTTGAGACCTGCTATTCAGCCTAGAATTAGTAAAGGGATGGGTTCCCTCGCCCTGATCAAGAGACAGTGCTTTAGACACCACTTTCAGGACACCTCGTCCAAGTTATCCCTCCTAGATTCTCTAGTTAGACCCACTGTACTCTATGGCTCTGTTATTTGGGCACCATCTCTTCTTGATTCCGACTAGGCCTCTATTGAGCGTATACTGACTCTCCTCCTTCGGTGTATCATTAGATGTCATCGTACCACCTCCCACAGCATCATCCTGGCTGAGTTCGGAGCTCATCCCTTTAGGCTGGGAGCCATCTTTGACCTGGTTTGGTTTCTTCACCGCCTACGTTGCTTCGCAGACTCTTCGGATGACCGGAGTAGATACTCTTACCTCACCTATTGCTCTTCTGTTGAGTTGGCTAGATCTGACACCTCCCTTAGAGCTCGTTGTTGGTATGCTCAGGCCACTTCCCTTTGGGTTCCATCGGGATTGATATTGACCACCTACCCCCCTTTCAGTTTTCTTTGGATGCTCCAGCTCATCTTTACCCCTCTAGACAGCAGTTGAATGAGCATGTTAGACTTGACATCTATAGGCAGTACATCATCTCAACCTGGACCAACCCTAGTGGGGGCTTACGTCCGAGGATGGCTTTTTATGCTGAGCACTTCTTACACATTCAAAATGGGATCATCGTTCAACCCAGATATTTATCATAGCGTTGGTGCCATGCTCTTCGGATCGCACTGGGATCTTTCAAAGTCAGCTCTCACCACCTACGAACACAGACTAATCATCACATTGACAGAGAGGATCGCATTTGTTGTTTATGCACATTGTCTAAGATTGAGACTGAGGCACATTTCATTTTCCGCTGCCTTATATACTATGAGATCAGAGAGAGATTCTATTGCTTATTCAGATATTGCAACTCCTTAACTTCCTTCTTTTGTTACTCTAACCAGAGATGTCTGGCACTTTATTTACGTGAGACGATACGGCTCCGTGACCAGACCCTACAACTTCTATTTCCCCAAAAGCAGGTCACTGAGCAGCTCATTACAGATTTCTTCTCGCCCTCGCCCCCGGCTCGAGGTGTGAAGCGGCCCTCATGTGCCTCCGCCATCGGTCACTCCAGATCCGTGAGACCTCACAATGCTTCTACCCATCAGCGGCAGACCACCAGTAGATCACGACGACGGGTCCATACCCATATTCTTCCAGGTCACTATCCTTCTGTGTTGGATTTTTTTCCGCTCAGGAAGGACCCCTAGTCCTTGCCCTGGTGGTTCTTGGTTCTTTGTTCTCTGCTTCTTGTTTGGTTCCTTGTTCTTTTAGCATGTTCCCCCGACCACTGTTTGGTGGTCCACTGTTTTCTTGCTATTTCGGTTGTATGATTGCTGTTCCATAGACCCTTGTTGGTCTTTCATTGGACATTAATAAATTTATCTTATCTTATCTATCCCATATCATGTGATCTATCATCTCATCAATTATTGGGCATGGAGTTTAAGTCATTTTTATGGTTTTATCACTATATGGAACTCCAAATTTTGCCAGAAATTTAGAGCACCAACAGTAGGTACAACCCTAACATGCATCCTATGGGCAGATATCTTCAAGAATGGCCCTGAGGTAATGCTTTCGTGCCCTACAAGGTAGACACGTGTCAATGTTGTGTGCCTGCTAGAGAGTGAACACCTTGCAATTCTTAGAAAGCATGCAAGGTTGATAGTGTCCATGAGCATGGGAAGACATGAAGAAGACTTGTCGCTATTGTGAAACTTTTAATTCAGGAAATCCAAACATTGTAGAGAACATCTACATTTCCTAAGGACTTAAGAGGACAAATAATCTTGCAAGCCCATCGAACATACAATGAAAGAAAAGGAAAATTATCCTTTAAGCTCTTTAAGCATTCAAAATGCATCTCTATAAAAGTAGGTGTGATCCAAAAGGAATCCAAAATATATCTAGAAAATCAGAGTTTTTGCCATCTTTTAGGTTTTCCAATTTTATGTGTAAGAACTTGTTTTATGACATTTGAAACTACCAATTCTCATCATGTGGTGGTTTCAAAACCATCAGTGTGATATATCAATTTAGCAGTGGTTTGCAACCAGCAGTGCAGATGTGTCTGTTTCAATGCAATTTAACCAAAAATAGGGGAAACGATCAACCTTGTCTTTTGGTGCTCCAAATTTCATAGAGGGTTTCCAGCGCACAAGACAACTTTATAACACCATTAAAAATGCATTGAGAGACAAAGATAGGGTTGGTGGAAGTTGAAAACATGTTTTTATGCATCCAAAATTCCAATCAATAACAATTCCAGCTCGTTGTTTCTCCATTAATGTAGTTTTTCCGAGGTCAAATTGAGTGTGCATAATTTTGTGTGCGCTTTCTTGTTAATTTTCAATTTTATACACAATCTAACTAGCTTCCAAGATCAAATCCAGAGTTCTAAGTAGAGCAGCGGTGTAGTTTACTGATACGTAATTTGCAAGCAAAGAATTTGACAAAAATACAGATAAGAAGAAAGTTACCATCAGCAGCAGCATTGGCTGCTAGGTCCTTACACCTAAACCGTAGGTTAAGCTTATGGTCGAATAATTTTGACATTAGTACTGTTCCAATACATGTTGAGACTCGCATAACGTACAATCTACCTTTGACAAATAACTACAGCTCTACAACTGAGTCATGTTTACCAGATCCTCGAGTTCTAAAGATACACTTTGGCCAGACAAACAGAGACAACAGAAATATCACAAGTAGACCACATATCATGAGCATACTTATAGGCTTGAAATAAGGAACACCACAAAAGTTAAACAAGAGACAGATAGAAGACAACTTAATATTTATCTTACCCTATTAACCTAAAAATCTTTGTTTCAGCGCCCTGAAATAGAGTGAATGATGATGTAGCATAGATAGCTTCGAAAAAAGAAATACTCAATAAGTTGTAAACCATCCTCATATTGTTTTTGAGCGTTTAAGCCAAGCCTTACTACGAAAAGGAACCCAGAGAGCCGAACTTATCCTTCTGCCTAACTTCAGGACTCCACGATATACAGAGCCAAACTGTACAGAAATAAAATAAAGCCTTCCTCAACTCAATAAGAATTAAAATTCATGTTTCCTACCATGCACAATTATTGGTGACACAAAAATGCAAACATAATTCAAGTTGAGATCATACCCTATGATCCATTATCCGGATGATGAATGTGATCAAAAATTCATCTCAATTATAGATCACAATGCGTTATCCAAAATGTTGATGAAAAAATTTATACAGTTAAAATAGGCACCCTTTCAAATTTCATGTATTGTGGAAACATTATAATCTTATTGACAAAACATAAAATTTGTTCTGAAGGAAATTTTACAGAGCCCTATATGATGATTAGAAACATAACAAGTTGCTGTATGGTTTGGCAATTACAAAAACTTCATCCACCTTATTCTTTAAGCTGATCCAATTGAAAAACATCGATATATATTATATATTATAACTCATTATAATCTGTCATGGTACTTGTGTCTATTCAAGATTTAAAGATCCTGTCATGGTACATGTCATTCATTTTCAGACTGCAGTTGGTTGAGAGATTTTTAAATTTGACTCATAGGATGGCCACTCTTTATATACCTAGCTTGTGTGTTTTTCCAGTTCCATTTTTTGGAACCTCACAGATATGTTAGCCATGGTGGTTGTTACGAATTATATGTTTTCCAGCAATACACAGTTTAACAGCATCTTAACTCAGAGATAAGCAACCAAATTTACGGTATCCTAATTCCCAAGCTATCAGGTCAAAGAATCAAATATTAACATATAAATTGTACAGGAAATTTTCTTCCAAGGGAAACTGGACAAGAATAACCAATGAATACAATATTTGTACTAGGCTCCCAATATTTGTACCTGACTAGAGTGGAAACAATCCAATGGGGGAAGCTTGTGATTTTTTTAATTTACCGAGTTAATCCTTGACATTCCAATTCAATAACTTCGACAAACTATATTGCAACAATTTCCTCTTCTAAAGCTAAACTTTAAGTAACGTTGGATTAAGTGCTTCAATTGTAACTTAAGTTAAAGATGCACAAAAAAACAAATTCGACAGGATAATCTTTCTGGAAACTAAAGTAAACTAGCCATTGTTTTTAGTGCAAGACCGATCAAAAAAATTTGCAAATGACTACAAGATCGCAAATTTTTCAAACAATTGTATTACTGTGATTTTATCATATCCATAAATCTTAACACTATTCCCGATTCTTATACCGGAAAACCCTCTTGTTTATTTGTTCAAGTCCTTGCACAAAGGCATGGGTGTTTTGCAGGGCCAAGTGGCAGGATTCGGCCAAGTGACAGTGGCTGAGGTTGGCTGAGGTGGTTAAAAACCCCATTTTTATTCTTCACTATTAGTGACTACATTTATTACTGTGGGCGCTATCCCACCACAAGTTCCAAACTTGCATTGTCCCTACAGTAGACCCACTTCTGTCACAATGTCACTGACCTGCAATCCATGTCACATGTTAGCAAACCGCAAACTTAAAAAAATTATTTGAGTCAAGATATGATCTACAATGCATTCCAAAACAGTATTATCACATTTAGATGTATTGTATTTCAGAGATATGGTGCATATTTATGATTTTATCATCCCAGAATCCATTGTTTTTCTTGAGAAAAATTTGAACCACTCTCAACTTATCTCAATTATAAGTAAGGTGGCACCATTCGCTACAGCAAAACTTTGATACCGCATAAATTAAACATCAAACACTCAACTGCCATGCAACTCTATCTAAAAATTGACATATGCCAGTAAATCCTCAAAAAAATCTATCTGGCATCAAAGGAATATAAACAAATAAAACTTTAGTTTACTGCAAATTCAGAAAAATTCATTACAATATACAATGCAGGGGCATCTGAGGTTCCTGATGACTTTGGCAGTCTCGGTCTGTCTGGTGGATCTTGGTTTCTTGGTTGGTGGTCTCAGTGGAAGATTGAAGATTCTCGGTCTTTGGTGGTAGTTCTTGGTTGGAGGATGTGATACTTCACCGATGGAACTCGGTAACTGGTCGTGGTTTGCTTGACCGAATGGACTCGGTGTAGGAGTTCGGTGTTCAGTTGCTGTTCCAGTGTTGCCTTTACCGAATGGGTCTCGGTGTCCTGTCACCTACTGGTATTGGTTGCTCGATGTTCTTGCTCACCAACAGGTTCCTTTGGATGATTTGGCATGGCCGACTTGTGCATTTAATTTGGGTCACATTCCTCGTGTTGTGGATTGACCATTAGACATGTGAGGACCTAAATCTTGATTGGTGTTTTCTCCTAGGTGGATTTAATGACTGTTTGAAGCCGTCTTGGAAGGATAACACGTTTCATGAGTTTGTTGATGAAGCCTACTGGTGTTTTGTGATTTATTTGTTTATAAAGCCGACTTATGGCTGTGTAATATCTAAGGAGGGTGTGGGTAGTTGTTTAGGCAGAAGGGAAGTAGAGAGAGGAGCCACATACTGCGGGATGAAGTGCTGAAGCAGAGTTAGTAGCTTGAGGGCTTAAGAGGCAAGGAAATTGCTTGGTGGCTTGCGAGCACAAGTTTAGATCTGCCTTGGTGTTTCTACCAGTTCATGTGGTTGTGCAGATCTGGGCTAGTTAGGTGATTATTGTATTTGATGATGTAATTAGCCATAACCGAGAAGGCCTTACAACTCAGCATGTTGCACGTAATGTTCAGTAATTGATGAATACAAGTTGAATTCTGGTTATATCTTGTTGTGTTGTGTATTTTCCGTTGTGTTGAAGTTGGCTGCAAGGTTTGGACTGTCCTTTTTTGGATCCTCCGTCCTTGACTGCGTCAATATATAAGAGCGAGGTTGATCTGGTTAGCGAAGGTTGGTCTGGTCAATCCGAGTTGCAGATCCGTGTTCCTGAACTTGTGAAACCCCGCCTAGTTGTTCGTGCAAGGTAGTAGGTTGCGATCTGACTTGCAAACAATTTGGAGGTTGTCACAAGGTGGTCGGGTTGGGGTTTGCTGCAGAGGGTTTTCAAAGATCTTGGGAGATGTCTCCGAGAGGATTGGACCCTCTTCATGATGTGGTGGAGGCGAAGATTTCTAAGAGATTTGCTCGGTGGGAAGCAGGTTTGCTGAACCGAGTGGAGGACCGAGTTAAGGACTGAGTGAAGGAAAGTATAGTTGAGTTTTGTAGCGCTTACCGGAGTTGGAGCCTTCCAATCTGAAAGAAAGTTATCTGGCCAATTAGAAGACTGGTTCGAGAAGGGAGACAGTGTGACAAGGTTATTACCGACAATATGGAGGTAGAAGGGGTATGTGAGATTGGTTTTATTGATCAATTTGCAGAGTCTGACATGAAACCTGCAGAGCAACTTGTGGTTGTTGCTGAGATACCTGTGCTTACCAAAGGTGTTGCTAACCTTGTTGAGGCTGGAGAGGAGACTTGTTTCCATGATCAGCTGGTTGTGTCTGACATGGAGATTGCAGAGCATTTGGTTGTGGATAATCAGGTTGTTGAGGGTGAGAACTCACTTGTTGAACACCTTTGTCATGATGGTGTTGCCGACTTGTATCTGTTCGGTGTTGTTGGATTGCAGATGTTGTTTGTTGGTTGTGGACTTGAGTTACTAGTTGACAGTAAAAGTCTTGTGATAAGTTGCAGAATTGGGAGGCCGATTTGATACTTTGTGCCGAGTTGAAGGATCAGTTTGATCTTGTTCTTGAGCATGCTGATTAATTGGTTGCAGATCGGTTAAGGAGGACTTGGTTGATGAACCTTTTCATTTTCTTGGCTTTGTGGATTGGCAAACCTTGTGTGAAGATGAAGAGGAAGTCTGATTTTCTGGAAGGAGCAAAGTGTGGGACACACTTTCTTATTTACCCCGGGTGTCTGATATACGGGCATCTAAGGTTCCTGATGACTTTGGCAGTCTCGGTAACTGTCTGGTGGATTTCAGTTTCTTGGTTGGTGGTCTCGGTGGAAGACTGAAGATTCTTGGTCTTTGGTGGTAGTTCTCGGTTGGAGGATGAGATACTTCACCAATGGAACTTGGTAACTGGTCATGGTTTGCTTGACTGGTCATGGTTTGCTTGACTGAATGGACTCAGTGGAGGAGTTCGGTGTTTGGTTGCTGTTCAAGTGTTGCCTTTACCGAATGGGTCTCAGTGTCCTGTCACTGACTGGTATTGGTTGCTCGGTGTTCTTGCTCACCGACGGGTTCCTTTGGATGATCTGGCTTGGCCGACTTGTGCATTTAATTTGGGTCACGTTCCTCGTGTTGTGGATTGACCGTTGGACGTGTAAGGACCTAAATCTTGATTGGTGCTTTCTCCTAGGTGGATTTAATGACTGTTGGAAGCCATCTTGGAAGGATAACACGTTTCATGAGTTTGTTCATGAAGCCGATGGTGTTTTGTGATTTATTTGTTTGTAAAGCCAACTTATGGCTGTGTAGTATTTAAGGAGGGTGTGGGTAGTTGTTTAGGCAGCAGGGAAGTAGAGAGAGGAGCCACATCCTACGGGATGAAGTGCTGAAGCAGAGTTAGTAGCTTGAGGGCTTAGGAGGCAAGGAGATTGCTTGGTGGCTTGCGAGCACAAGTTTAGATCTGCCTTGGTGTTTCTACCAGTTCTTGTGGTTGTGCAGATCTGGGCTAGCTAGGTGATTATTGGATCCTATGAGATCTGTATTATATTTGCTGATGTAATTGGCCGTAACCAAGAAGGCCTTACAGCTCGGCATGTTGCATGTAATGCTCGGTAATTGATGAATACAAGTTGAATTCTGGTTATATCTTGTTGTGTTGTGTATTTTCTGCTGTGTTGATGTTGGCTGCAAAGTTCAGACTGTCCATTTTTGGATCCTCCATCCTTGACTGCGTCAATATATAAGCCGTGCAATGGCTATTTTAAAAATAGAGTTAAAGATAGTAGTTGTCCTTGGATTTTTCAACGAAGGGTACTTAACAAGCAATCTGATCAAACCAATAAAATATTTCAGCAATCAAAGAATATCAGAAGCTGTTCATTTCAACAATAATAGTTGACAACGCTGTGTGCCAAATATGCATTCTGCTACTGTCTACAACCAGCCAACAACTGTCAAGTTGGTCTGGAGTGTAAATGATGGTCCTCCAATGGAAATCTACTTGGTTCACATGGCAAGAAACATAGTGTCTAACCAAACAATTCATACATGTAGCCTATTTCAAAATGAATCCATCAACAAGGTAAGCATTCCTTGAATGCTTTTGGACCCACTAAAATGTCTTCAGTACAAGTAAGGAGATCTTTATATCCCTTATCTGTGCAGGTGCGCACACAAACTTAGTTCATAAAAATCTAGACCAAACACAATAAATTTACATCACAAGGACTAATTCGTTTTCACTAACAAGACCCAAGCATGAAATAAAGAGAGCCAAATGCATGTGGAATATAATGTGTCGGTATTACACTTGCAATTTGATAACTAAAAAACCAATTTGGGGCATTAAATGACATGTAAACAAATGAAAATTTAAAATATTCAGCACCTAAGAGATGCATGTAGGATCCTGTCAGATGACATATATGCATAATATACAAGCCATTAGATTTTGCCCATTAAGTGCTAAGAATCACAATTGAATAAGAGCTCCATTCCTATGGGTTTTTCATCCCCAACTTCTAAATGTTATACTTGAAAAAAATTGGAAATTAATGCAATTTTATCCAACTCCTTTTCAATGGTAAGAAAAGTAGTTCAAAGTTATACCTGAACACAGGCAGAATTTCCCTGTAACATTATGCAGAAAAGATTACATTATAATAATACATATGAGATGCAAATAATCTTCAATATACCCATTCCAGAAGGGCAGTGACAATCAATTTTGCTGGGACAAATCCCAATCTCCACAAAAATACTGAACCGTCAGAAAGTCACATCTCTATTGTAAATTTCAAAATGCATCAGGAGTAGGTGATCTTGCAGAAAAACTGCCTTCCTGAAGCGGTGACGGCCTGAAAGGCAAACTCCCCTCTTTTTCAAATCTTACAGCATTCCTGGCCATTTTTGGAGTACCCGGAGTTGTGCTTGCCCGGTAGCTTGCTCTCAATGTTGCATCCACAGTGTTGGATGATTTTGCTATAGCATTCCTCACAAACTTCTGCGCAGCAGGAGAAAGTGCATTAAAGCTGGGGCTCATAGAACCTTTCCTTGTTGGAGTGGGTACACGAGGTGGCTTTTGGTAAATCCTAGACTTCTCCCTGAGGTTTCTAGCTGCATCCCTTGAAAGATTGTAAGCCCTGACATCTCTCGATGGAGGATTTGGAATCTTGAAATGAGGCCCGTCACCACTGCCACCAATACCAACAGGTGTATCCTCTGTCTCCAACCTCAATGGTGTCCCTTCAATTTCTCCCCATGTAACAAATGGTGATTCATCCACCCCTGGAGCTGGTGAAGGAGTTCTTACAAAACTGTAACCTCCTACTCCCTTCTTTGCATTATCTTTTTCGTCCAAAACCAATTGAGATGGTGTTTTTCTGAGATCTTCCAAGTCATATTTTTTCCTCGCCCTCTCTGCATCTCTCTCTGCAAAAGGCCATGACGCAGGTGTAGAGCCCACAACAGGGTTGTACAATATAGCCACAGTGTCCTCCTCCTTGGGCCTGGAGTCAAACACATTTCCATGAAACCGTGTATTATTATGCTTAATTTCCTTTGTAAGTGCCATCAATCTCTCTTCCCTTTCGGCAGTTGTTAATGTTGCCTCCTCCCTGTTTGCAGAATCATACATCAAAAGGTTCTTGGGAGTATTTTTCCACGAATCCAGTGTGCTCTCAGGCTGCCCTGAGGTGCCATATCCATCTGTGATCCTATCACGATTCTCATGACCAATTTGCAAAGGCGACGATGATGGCAATCCTGAATCTTGCAAATACTTAAATTTCTCCCTCGTCCTCTTGTTCACTTTCTCAATAATCTTAGCAAAGCTTTCATTGTCCTCACTTGTGTGTCGTTTCAGAAAATCATCCAGTGATAACGAGGTGTCAATGCCCTCCAAAACCCGATCTTCAAATGAAGGCTCCATGCGAGGATTCGGGTTAGGGTTTAAGCTGGGGGACCTTATGGACCTGACTGAGGCACCCACTGTGAGGGCAGGTGAAGGCTCCATGGTAGGCGTCTCAAATGGGTTTCGAACCGAGGTTGTGGGCGTGACAAGCTGATCGTGCCCCTCCGAAAATCCAGAAACCCTAGCATGCCTTCTTCCAACAATTTTCAACTGGGTATCCCTAATTTGCATAGGGTCACCGCTGCGGACGGCCTCGAGCCAATCTAAGCGGTCATGAAGCTTTGGCAGATCGGGGAAATAATCCCTCTCAATGATTTTTTCTATGGCGGCCACATACGCATCTTCGTCTAATACATTCTGAGAGCTTTTTCTCTTCTTGGATGAGGGAGGTCCGGCGATCAACGCCCTCCCAGAGTCCTTCTGAATTCTGGGCGTGCAAGATGGTGAAGGTGAGGGCGATAGCAATATATGCCGAGGTGAATTTCCAGGTGATGACAACATTTTGGGCTTCTACAAAATGGCTTTTTTTCAATTGGGCAAATTATTATTCAGTTCAATGCGTGGAATGCAACAGAAATACAGAAGAATTTTCTAGGCGTCGCCCTTCAAACCCTACGTTTTTCCTTGAGTGCAGTAAAATTGTAGAAGATTTTGTAGGTGTTGCCCTTCAAACCCTAAGAGCATTCCTTTTACCCTTGAGCGCAACAAAACTGGTGGAAGAAAAATACCTTCTTTTATTCTTTCTCGATCATGTGACTCCTCTGAAGCGAAATCGATTGATGAATCCGGAATAAAACAGATCCCTGTGAATCACGTTCCTCTTCAAGAAAGGACACCGAAACAAAAATTAACTCCAGTTCTTCAACGAGGATCGAAATGGACTGTGCTTAAAAGATCAGTTGTTCGCAATTCTAAGGTGTATTCTATAACAGTCAGCAATTCGTTTATTAAAGAAAAATGGTCGGTCCACTATTTTTATTAGGGCCCGTTTGGGTGCTGGAATACCAAATGCTGGATATAGTCAATTCTGGAAGATACAAATTTTGAAAATGATTTTCGGAATATGGGTTGACCAGTCCGGAAGATGACTGAGAAGGTGCATAAAGAATTTTAATTCTTTATTTTAATTTCTTTGAATATGTTGTGTATATGTCTGTATATATATACACATACATAGATGACTGAGAAGATGCATAAGGAATTTTAATTCTTTATTTTAATTTATTTGAATATGGTGTGTATATGTTTGTATATATACACATACATGTGTGTATATATACATATATGCACACATGTGTCTATATACACACATGTGTGTATATGTGTATACACATATGTACACGTGTATACACACATATACACATACACATATATACACACACGTGTGTTTATATATACATACACGTGTATATATATACATAAATACACATATGTATGTGTATATACATACACACATTTGTGTATATATACACACACATACACACATGTGTGTGTATATACACACGTATATATATACATCCTTGTAGTCACGGATCCCATGAAATATTAAATTTAGTTTTATAAAAATTGGAATTCGAAATTCCAATTCCAATTCCAATTTTTTGGATGGACACAAACATGGAATTGACATTATCTGGATTTAGCTAATGTCAATACCAGTGCCCAAATGGGCCCTTTTTAGTTCATGCTTGGGGGGGCGGGGGTTGTTAATTTGTTTTTCTTGCACGTTGGTTATAGGCAAATAATTGTTTTTTGTTTTTTCTAATTGGAAATTTGTTTTTTTTTTTAGAAGATTTGAACTCATTATCATTTAGATGTCTACAATATGGACTTTGTCATCAAATCAAATATCTTTTGACAAAATTTGTAGTTTTGGAATATTTGTATTTCATCATAGAACGAAGCTTATAGTTTATCAAAAGAGGTTTATTATAAATCATTGTTTACAGAATATTTGTTTTACATTTATAAAAAGTCTTTCAAACCTTCTAAAATATCATAGCATGTTCATATCAGTTTCTGGATTCGATTGTGTAATGATTTTTTTCCATCAACGTTTCGGATCATACTACACGATCCATCATCAAGATGCTAGAGAGAAAAGAACATAATAAGATAGGTTGCAGATCACTCCTCTTCTTTTTATTGTATATTGGATCTACAACCTATCTTATTATGTTCTTTTCTCTCTAGCATCCTGATGATGGATCATGTAGTATGATCTGAAACGTTGAGGGAAAAAATTCACTACACAATCGAATCTAGAAACTAATACGAACATTAATATGGATTGTGGAAATCTAATAGATCTGATATCATAGCCTCTTATACGCATTGTACACATACCCTCATAAGACTTGGAACGTTTAAGATAATATGCAGCCTATATGTTAATTATCATAGCTACACATCCAATAACCACCCATAATAAACAACTATTTTTCAAATACAAATTTATTTGTAAACAAAATCTATGCCCAATTATTACTAATGAGAATATTGAGATCAAAAACATAAGTTTATAAGTCAAATACTAGTATTACTTAGCCTTTTCGCAATATCACAAAATATTCACGTTCATTTTTCATCATCATTGCATAAAAGAGAAACATCAAGAATTAAGTCTAAAGTGTTCCTATCCACACAACATTATTTATATCCAGGGTAGAGGAATCTTTGATCATCGAAGTCTTGCGGACAAGGATTGAAATAAGTGAAATTATTTAGTTCAATAAGCACCTTGTAGATTATCATTAGGTATTTAAGCAAGACTAGGGATGAACTTTTGTAATTAAATTATATTTTTTATTTTAGCTTGTATTTTTTTTTGCTACTAACATTGTTTTGGGGGGAATCTTTCAATTTCCTTATCTAATTCTAGCAATCTTGTCCATGAGCAAATTAGGAATCAATTGATTGATTTGAAGAAGCAATAAGTTCCAAGGACCCACAAAGGAATGAAAAATCAAAAACTATGTGGATTCCCAGGAAGCTTCATGAAGCACAGAGTCCCAAAGAAAAATCTAAGTCGGCATACAAAGTTGTTTTTCCTCCATCTAAAATCCTTCCATCTTCCAAATCTATTTTGGGTCCTTATGTCCCAAAATCCATATCCATTCCTCCATCAAATCCAAAATCTCATTTTCCTTCATCACTCCATCACCCCTCAAGGTGTGTGCCAATGTTTTTCTTTCCTACATTTCCATCCACTCAAAAGCAAGTCTTCTTACATTCCCTCCATTGTCCAACACCTATTTTTCAACCTTTCATTCAACCTATCCAATCCTTTTCCTAATCCTTATCATATCCCTTTTTCATTACCCTACCAACGTCTTTGAGCATACTATCATGGTCATGGTCCATTATTGCATGTCCTTCAAGAGCATTATCCAAAGAACAAGATGTTTGAGTCATTTTTCCATGTCATGTCACATGTCCATTGTCTTCCTAAAAAGTCAAAAAAGTAAATTAAAAAAAAAAAAAATAGCAAAACATTGAAAAAAAATTTGGATAAAAAAAGAAAAAGAAAAATAGTTGTCTTGATGAAAACCTGGCAAACAAGCATCTTGGTAACAAAAAAAAAGAATAAAAAGAAATAAATTCGTCCAATAGTGAAAAGTTGGCAAACATGTGCTTTGAGCAACTACCATGATGAAAACCTAGCAAACAGACATCATACATAATTCATGAACTTCTTGCATTCCATACTTGGGGGTTGATTTTGTCCATATTTTCCTATTATGTCATGCCCTTTTTATTTCCTCCCTTATCCCATGTCCCTCATATCCCTTATCCTATCAACATACATATTTCCTTTTTCCCAACTTTTGACAAAGTTAGGGATCTCCCTAGAAGCATCACGTGTCTTATCTTTTTTACATTATCTTGATCCCTTTGGTTCATATTGCATATCTTATCAAAGCCTTCAATCTGTATCCATTACCCGTGTATACTATTAATCTTGCTTGTCTTATCCATATCTTTCTTGTCCTATCCATATCCCATCATTTTCCTTATCCTGATCCCTATCTTGATCTTGATATAAAATAAGGACGTGAAAATGCAAAAAGGATTTCAAAAACCTCTTGACATGTCTAGTCCTATGCATCACTTTCCATCTAGTGCATTGTTTCATTAATCTATCTTGTCATATCCAATCCTTAAGCTTGGAAAACACATATTATTCCATTTCGTGGATAGTCCTTGGCAACCCAATCAACTTCAAGACATACCAAACAAACTTTAGTCTCCATTGACGCAAGGCACGATAGGATGAGGGGCCAAAGGCACACCCTAATCCAAATCCTCCTTGCAGATATCAAACACGGAAGCAAATACACAACAAATGAGAGAGAATATAGAACATATCACATATATTATTCATAAATCACCTCATACATGTCAGGCTATAAGGCCTTTCCGGTTAGGGCCAATACATTTAAGTTCAATTACAACAGTCCTCCAACATGCGAGGATTCAGAAACTATCTTCTAAACTGATACCTCTACAAACTCCTACTCACTCCCCCTTAAAACTACAACCAAACAACTACATATATACAAGAGGCTCCCGAAACAAGTCGGCCTTCAAATCCATCATTAGCAGAAGGAACGACCAGATCTAGGTCCACACTCTTCCCAATGATCAATACCAACATTAACTTCGCGACCACAATTAAATGCACAAGTCGGCCTCAACAGGAAACCAAAATAAACTACTCGGTAAGCAAGGTTAACCAAGCACTAGGAAATAATTGACCAACTCGGTTAAAAAATAAATCGAGCAACACCGAACCAACTCAGTCAAAGAAGGAACCGAGCAACACAAAAAGCTCAAACTTATTTTTGGTGACACAGGATTGCCAAGGACCCGAGATGCTCCTGCATCAGACACCTGGGGTTGTTTTAAATGATTCTCCGAATCATGTAGTAGGTACAACCCAAGCTAAATCCAACTCAGATTGTGAAATCCATGAACTATCTTCAATCGGTTTGTTCTTCCACTTTATTAGATATTCCATATACTATTTTCCTCTTGTGCTTCTACCAACTCTATGTTCTAAAATCTGCTCAACTTCTTATGTATGTCTCTTAGGATAATCATTCGGTACTTTCATGTCTTCATCAGGTTCATAATACTCAAATAAATCTGCAATGTTGAATATAGGTGATATATCCATGTCATCGGGTAATTCAATCTCATAAGCATTTCCACTGTCAAATCTCCTTAATATCTTGCAAGGACCAAATTTATTCATTTTCAGCTTCCCATATGTTCCAACAGAAAATCTACCTTTCTTCAAGTGTACCATTACTTCATCCCCAATTGCAAAAGTCTTATGTCTTCTTGATCTATCTGATATGTCCTTATATTTCTGATTACTATTCTCCAATTTATGTCTCACTTCTTCATGCAATGTCTTCACGAACTCAGCAAACTTTACTCATTCAACACTTCTCTTTTCTTCATTAGCAATATCCTTCAAATCTGATATACCTCTTGGTTGTATGCCATTAACAATCTCAAAAGGTGTTTTTCTAGTACTATTGACTAAATTATTATATGCAAACTCTGCTTGTACCAACATATAATCTCAATTACTCTATTTATCTCCAACTAAGCATCTCAAAAGATTACTCAAACTTCTATTCACAACCTATGTATGTCCATCAGTCTGTGGGTGAAATGTAGAACTATACCTCAACTCATTGCCCAACTTTTTCCAAAGAGTCTTCCAAAAGTATCCAACAAACTTACTGTCTCAGTCAGAGATGATACTCCTCGGTAATCCATGCAATCTGACAATTTCCTTAAAGAAAAGATCAGTTATATGCACTACGTCTAATGTCTTTCTACAGGGTATAAAATGTGCCATCTTAGAAAATCTATCCACAACAACAAATATAGAATCATTACCTCTCACTGTCTTCGGTAAGCCAAGAACAAAATCCATATTGATATCAATCCAAGGTTTCTCAGGAATAGAAATCGGTATATACAATCTAGTATTCTGACTTACTCCCTTTGCAACTTGACAAATTCCACAACTTTTCACAAATTTTTGAACATCCTTATACAATTGTGGCCAAAAGTATTTCTCCTTAAGCAAATTCAAAGTTTTATCAATGCCAAAATGTCTAGCGAAACCACTACTATGTTTGTCCTTTATCAAATTAGTTCTCATTGATCCTCTCGGTATACACAACTGGATACCTTTAAACAACATACCTTTTTGAATGAAATAGTCTTCCCATTTAGTACTCGGTTGATCTTGAATAGGTGTTATGCACTTCCTCCATGGCTCAGAAAAATCAGGATCGGTTTCATCCAATCTTTTCATGTCATCAAAACCAAGAACTTCAATTCTCATATCGGTCATCAAAGATCTTCTTTTGCTCAATGCATCAGCAACTCGGTTAGTGACTCCACTCTTATATTTTATCACAAATGATAACTCTGCAAATATTCAACCCATTTCATATGTCCCTGATTCAACTTATTCTGACTACCCAAATATTGTAAAGTCTTATGATCAGTATACAACACAAATTAACGCGTTATCAAATAATGTCTCCATTTCTTTAGGGCTTGAACAATAGCTTAGAACTCTTGATCATACACAAAATATTTCCTTTTTGCATCATTCAACTTTTCACTAAAGAAAGCAGTAGGTTTACCTTCTTGACTCAACACATCTCCTATTGCACTACCACTTGCATCACATTCAACTTGAAATACCTTATTGAAATCAGGCAATGCTAACATAGGCAATTCAACAACCTTCTGCTTCAAAGTCTCAAAACTTTTATCAACTCCATGTATCCACTTAAATTCTCTTTTATCTCCTCTCATAGTCTTAGTCATAGCATTACAAATTGAACTGAAATTCCTAATGAACTTTCAGTAAAAATTTAGTAAACCATGAAATGATCTTACCTCACTAGCGTTTTCAGGTGTAGGCCAATTCAAAATAGCTTCAACCTTTTCAGGATCCATTTTCAAACCATCAACTGAAATCACAAATCCCAAATACACAATCTCCTCTTTCATAAAAGAACACTTTTTTCAAGTTAATCAACAACTTTTCTTCTTTCAATCTCTGCAATACTTGTTTAACATGCAACAAATGTTCTTCTCTGGTCTAACATAATATCAAAATGACATCTAGGTATACAATCACAAATTTACCTAAGAATTTCTTCAAAACCTCATTCATCAATCTCATAAAAGTACTTGGTGCATTAGTTAAACCAAAAGGCATAACCAACCACTCATACAAACCTTCTCTTATCTTAAAAACGGTCTTCCACTCAGCACCTTCTCTGATTCCCATCTGATGATATCCACTTTTCAAATCAATTTTGGTAAAATACTTTGCTCCAGTCAAACTATCCATTATGTCATCCATTCTCGGTATAGGAAACCTATAATTCACTGTTATCTTGTTTATTGCTATGTGTGAGCAAGGCTTTCGAGGGTACCTATTATCTATTTTGAAAGGCCTAAATCAATCAAACGTTAAGAGTTTAATCTAAGCATGCAATCAAAACAAAACAAATAAACTATAAGCTAGCCACCTCAGATTGAGCCAAAAACAGGTGCACCCAAGCACTGTTTGATTTGCTCTGATAAGGGGGATGTGGGCGTGCTCTCTAAGCACTTGGAGCATACTCTAAATGCATTTAGGATGGATTGAAATCCATGAAAACTCCAAAATGGTGCAAAAACAGGTATAGAACACCTGATTTGCCCCTAAGGCCTCAAGGATCCAAAAATGCTTTAATGGAGATTAAGCTACATGATGAGTAACCTAGGATTGATTTTAGACCAAATAAAGATGTGATATGATGCTATGCTTATGCAAAACAATGGAAGAAACTAGGTTAATCCATTAAAGCTATATTAAGATGTGCTAAAATGCTTGAAAGTAAACTAAATTAGAATGATTTGCTAAAATCTAACATGAAAATGGCATTATAACAATGCATGAGAGTGAAAGTAAGCTAATTGATTTTGCTTTTGAAAGGAGGGGTATTTATAAAATTTGGGAAGGAAGAATGAGTGGCCAGGATTGGAATCTTTAAGAGAGGCCAAGATTCATTCAAAGGGGAGCACATGGATTGTGCTAGTCTAGGGATCACCTCCTTGTGACAAGTGTCACAAGGGCATTGGGTTGAAAGATGGGAGGAATGTGCACAATTTGGGAAATGTGCCTAAGGTCAAAGGGTGTAAGAAAGAGGTGAGGGGCTTCTTAAATGCACCATAAGTGCATGTAAGAGGGATAAGGAGGCCTTAAATGCCTTCAATGCATTTCAAAAAGGGAAGCCCTCTTTGTTGACTTTGGGGTAAGCTTAAGGGTTGGCTAACCTTGTTTCGGGAATGTGACAAGGTTAAGGGAGGGATTAGGATTAGGATTAGGATAATCTTAGGATTAAGATGGGTGAAGAGGTTGGTTTTGAGAAGATTCTAGGAGAGTCTAGAGTTCTCCTTGGTTTTATGGAATAAAATTTTATTCATTCCAAAAGCTTAAGTTTTGGGAATATTTATTGAAATATTTTCAATAAATATGAAATTTAAATATTTAATCTTAATTAAATATTTAGCCTTGGGATTAGGGTTAGAAAAGATGAGATTAGCCTTTAATCAAAATTAAAGAAGGATTAGAAGATTTTGGAAGAGGTTAGTGGTCTTAAGAGAATTGGGCAAAAAATAAAATAATTATTTTTTTGGGGATTTTTGGTCAATTTATTAATTAAAATAATTAATAAATAAGGAGATAATGTTTAAATAAAATTTAAACATTTTTGGGAGGGATTTCGTAATTAAATATTTTTAATTAAGATAAAAGGATTTAATGACATAAAAATAAATTAATTAATTAAATAATTAATTAATTAATAAATGATGATGTCATCAAGGATTTTTCAGAAAATAAAAATAATTTATTTTCTAAAGGATTTTTAGGTGTCTACACTATGAAATCAGTACACATTCACCATTCTCCATTCTTATTAGGTGCTAATACAGTTGGTTTTGCACAAGGACTCAAACTTTCGCGGATCAAACCTTTTTGCAACAATTTTTGGATCTGCCAGTTTAATTCCTGATTCTTGGTAGGTGTCAACCGATGTGGTGCCTTATTCGATAAACTAGCTCCAAGGATAAGATCCATGTAATGATCAATACTTCTCTTCGGTGGAAAACCATCAGGTACATTGTCAGAAATTATCTCTTTATACTCAATGAGTATCTTATCAATCTCCTCAGGGATGCTATCCATTATTTTCTCACTTGGTTTGTTAGAAATCACAATAAAACATACATCATTCTTCTTCAAATCCTTAACAAACTTTCTTCCTTCCATCAAACAAACTTTCACAGATGTACAAACACTACTAACAGGTTCTTCAATCAAAGGTAACAAGATTTGTCTTCTTCCATCAACCCAAATAGTATATCTGTGCAATCTTCCTTCATATATAGCATGTCTATCATATTGTCAAGGTCTACCCAACAAAATATGACAACAATCCATAGGCATGGTATCACATAACACCTTATCATAGTACTTTCCAATTTTTAAATTCACATAACATTGTTCACTTACCAATAGTGTATGCTCATCCTTGATCCATGAAATCTGATAGGGCTTCGGGTGTTTCAATCTTTCCAACTGCAATTTTGTAACCATTTCCTCAAATGCCAAATTCTCTAAGCTTCCACTATCAATGATTACCTTCCACACTTCATCAAAAACTCTGCATCTAGTCTTGAACAAACTTTTCCTTGCCGGATCTTCCTTATTACTTTCACTCCAAAGTTCTCTTCTGACCATCAAGTTCTTTTCTTTCTCAGGTTCATTCGGTGAGTCTTCTTGCACCAAAGCATTTCTACTACTACTGACCTTCTTTCTTGCATGTGTACACTCAAATGACCTATGTCCTTCTTCTCCATAATTGTAACAAGTTCCTTGGAATCCACCTCTATTATAACCACCTCAATAGTTATTGCCTCTTCCTCTAGCCGAACTTTCACCTTTCCACTCATTCTTGCCTTTGTCCAGATTTGCTTTAGCTTGATCAGATCTATTATTTTCACCATAGGATTTACCTCTTCCTTTGGGGAATCTACCACCTCTTCCTCTTTGTCTTTTCTCATGTCTTTTGTTCAATTTCTCCTCATCTTTCAAGACAAACTGATAAGCTTCCTCAATGTTTTCCAACTTAACCAAACTAATTTCCTCTTGGATGGAGACTCTCAATCCATTAAGGTACCTAGAAATTCTTTCCACTTCATCCTCATCATGTCTAGATCTGATATCTAATCTATAGAATTCATCAGTATAATATTTTACAGAGCTATCTTTTTGCCTCAAACTTTGCATTCGCCTAGCTAGGTTAATCTGATAATCACATGGTAAGAACTTTCCTTTCAATTTATTTACCATCTTATTCCATACCTTGATCTTGTCTTTGCCTTTCCTTTTTCTGTCCAATTGCAGATGTTCCCACCATAAGGATGTATGACTTCAATTTTATGCTTGAAATATTCACCTTCTTTTCCTTGGGGATATTTTCATATTCAAAATACTTTTCCATCTCGGTGATCCAATCCACCAACTCATTTGAATCCATCTTTCTACTATACTCAGGAGGATTGAAATGTGGTGTAGACTTCAAATTTGTCAATACCTTCAATAATCTTTCCTCACCCTGATCCATCATAGGTGCAGGTTCTGCATCACCTTGCTCCTCTTCAATTTCTTCATCACTAACATATTCAAGATGTCTTCCTTTGCGTTGGGTTGTCTCAACAGCTTCTAACCTAGCAGCAATTTACCTTAACATATATGTCAATCTTGGATCTGCATCTCACCTCCCATGAACCATCTTGAAAACCCTTTGCAATTGCAGGCCATATCGCAATCTGCTACCCCACAACCAATATCAACTAGGGTTTAACAAGAAGGAACCCTCAACCTAGATTCACAAATCCAGATCTAGATCTCAACCTTCACTCTGATACTACCTGATGCAAGGTAGGGAAAGATGAGGGGCCAAAGGCATGCCCTAATCCAAATACTCCTTGCATAGATCACACATAGAAGAAAATACACAAGTGAGAGAGAATGCAGAACAGATCACATATATTATTCATAAATCACCTCATACATGTCAGGCTGTAAGGCCTTCCCAGTTAGGGCCAATACATTTAAGTTCAATCACAAAAGTCCTCCAACATGCAGGGATTCATAAACTATCTTCTAAACGGATACCTCTATAAACTCCTACTCACTCCCCCTTAAAACTACAACCAAACAACTACATATATACAAGAGGCTACCAAAACAACTCGGCCTTCAAATCCATCATTACTGGAAGGAATGACCAAATCTAGGTCCACACACTTCCCAATGATTGATACCAACATTAACTTCACAACCATAATTAAATGCACAAGTCAGCCTCAACAAAAAACCAAAATAAACTACTCGGTAAGCAAGGTTAATCAAGCGCTAGGAAATAACTGACCAACTCGATCAAAGAAGAAACCAAGCAACACCGAGCCAACTCGGTCAAAGAAGGAACTGAGTAACACAAAAAACTCAAACTTATTTTTGGTGGCACAGGATTGCCAAGGACCCGAGATGCTCCTGCATCATCCATCTATCTACCAATTCACTAATCGATAATGTCTCTCCCTTTCTAGATACTGGGGGTAACTCTTGGTCATGTAAATATTAAAGTCTTGAAAAAATTCAAAAAAATCATAAAATGTCCTAAAAAAATACAAAAAAGAATCATATAAAGACTTGAAAAAAAATCCCAAAAAGTTGCATAATGTTTTGAAAAAAGACCAAAAAAATTGCATATGATGCTGAAAAAACTCCTTAAAATCATAAAATGTCATTAAAAAAACTCCTAAAAATGGTAAAAAGTCTTGAAAATTGTATAGAAAAATCAAATATTTCAAAATCCTAAAAAACCAAATCATTCAAAAAAATTTGCAATAAATTTGTACATAACCTTTTTTATGTCATCAATAAATTGTCCCATATGACAAGACAAATATTTGAGCAAACACAATCTGAAGACTTTTTAAACATTGTGCTTATCGAAATCGCATATCAATAGACAACTATCCAATCATGTCAGCAATCAATCAGATCAAACTTGTCCTATCAAACAAAAAATAACATCAATCAGTCCTTTATCAATCATTATTTTATCTTATACAGGTTGTTGTATACTTAAAACCAGATGCTATTAGTCTTAGATTGGGTACTTCATGCCTGAAAATAGACACTATTGTTATCGTCATCAAACAAACTATCAACTTTGACAACAAGATCATAATGATTGTTGACTTGCTTGGTTTAGTGAGTCTTATCTTTTATTGATTTATATTTGATCATGTTCATATGATACTCCAAGATATCACTGAGTGATGAGAGTGGTCAGGATGGTTCATGGTCCTTTATTTTTTATTTTATCTTCTATTTGCTGGGTATTTTTCATAAACTCTTGGAGCACATAGGTCGTATGCTTTAGGATGGATGAAAACATTCCTTGTCTGCAATGTGTTTGTTTTTTATGAAAAGGGATTGCATTATCACTATGGATTTATGTGTCATGGTGTGCCACATCCATTTTGCCATATAAAAAATAAAGCTCTTATGACATAAAATGCACTCATGAAAGTAGTTTACATCTCTTACTGACACGTCTTCATCTAATTTTTGCATTCTACTAATATTTCTTATGTCAATCCTTGCAATCTTCTTAGTCTAGTACTGTGGTACACAAAAACAAGTGCATCATGCATTCATGCATTGAAAAAGTAGAAAAGTACAAAAAAACATCATTTACTGTATTGCATTGAACATATGTCTATATCGCAAGAAGAATAAAATTACATCATATATATATATAATCAAGCATGAAACATAAAATTAAAGCATGTACATATCCATCTCATAAAAAGTAAAGGCATCTCATATGTACCGTAAAAAAGTATCAGAGTATAACATCAAGGTGTCTGTATACACTAAGGCCCATAGGCTCAATACATTATATTATATGTCTATCAAAAATGCCCCTCTACATAAGAGAGAGTCTCTTGTCATCCTATTCTCTCTTGTTCCTCCTAGTCTCTAGATTCTCTAGAAGATGAACCACCTCCAGTCTATTGTCTTGTATGCTCTAACCTTGGTGGTGCCCTTAGTCCTAACACTCCCTTGTTGTTATGTGTCCTCCTAGAGTGTGATATGCTAGATGAATCCCTATAGCTCAGTCCTCATTGATCTTGTGGTACATATATCTCATATATAGTGTGTCGGTACCTATTTTCCTCCTAAGCATCAACTAGCATATTTATTACCATGTGCATACTAGTATCTGTGACAGTATCCCTCAAACCTTGTAACTCCTCTACTCTATGTACCCTAGAAAAAGTTGTATCTTGAGAGGCTATTGTTGCATCCATCTCTACTATTAATCTTTCCATCGTCATTGCGAGTGTTGTTCACTCTATGTCCCAAGCTAACCCTCTATGCCCCAAGCTTCCTACTCTATATCTCATGTTGCTCGATCGGTATCTCTATCAATTTTTAATTGATCTATCTCCCTCATCAGATCTATAATATGTTGTCTTTTTTATCTGTCATGTGTCATGTCCTCTACCCCATTGTCTACTACTATATCCTACATAGGAATGTCCTCCGCAACTTGTAAATCCTGATCATTTAGTGGAGCCACTCTGTCCTCCTCAACCTACATAAGCATAACATCATCATTGTCAGTCTCATCATCCTCATCATCCTCCTCATCATCATCCTCATCCTCCTCATCATCCTACTTGTCCTCCTCTCCCTCCTCATCCTCCTCCTTGTCATCCTCCTCGCCATCCTCCTCTCCATCATCCTCCTCCCACTCACTATCATCATCTTCATCCCTCAGTATTGTATTGGTGCTCTTAGTACTGGAATATCTAGATCTATCAATGGAATAGGCCTATACCGTGCAAACCATCTTTCATACTCTGTTGTCATCCGTAACCTCTAGACTTTCTCCTCACTACCTCAATTGTAGCTTCTCATACTCTACATAAGCTACATGTGGTCTAATCAGTTCTCCCCATTCCTAATATCTCCTCTCGAGAAAGAAAATAATGTCATCCCTATCGACACTCCTTGTCTCTCCCCAAACTATCTTCATACCCTCTTTAGTAGTTGTCCCTCAATCACATGAGGACCTATGATAGTCCAACCAATCAAATACCTCTCATGTATGTAGTATGGAAATTGTGCTATGTCATCATCTCATCTGGGACAATCTCTATATGGACTCCACGTAAAATCTCTAAGTGTGTCGAGCTAATGTCTGAAGAATCGTATGTGCCCCAAAGGTCCTTGTGTGAGTGCACTAGCATAACAATACACATATGGCATGTTAGGAACCACAACTTGGTTTGTAATAGGGCATAATATTGTTATGTTCTCATAAACCCACACCTGTAGCAATGTGATCCCACTACTGATAGACAATACTCATCTATTGCCTAATGCAACTGATAGTAAGTCATGGTTAACATGCACAATCCCCATAAAAACATTGTGCCTAACATAATCATCTTCTCCATTACTCATACCCATCCAATAGGGAACCCATGTGCTCCTCTATCTATCACTAGTAGACCTACAATTACCACACATAGAATGACTACTAATCTCTCATGTTGCTCTGTCGTGGTCTTCCACCTGATCTCATAGTCTTTGATCTCCAATGAATCCTCAATGTAGTCAAATAAGATACATAGAGCCTCCCTCCCTATCGCTGAATTGTACTCTACTATCTCTCTGTGGATGGGAATTTGAAGGATGCGCCAAACATCCTCTAATGTCACTATAGCATCTCCTGTAAGCAAATGAAATGAGCTCATCTTTGAGTGTCATCACTCAACTAAAGTCATGATCAACCCTCTATTTGTCCTGACCTCAAGCATGTACGTGATATAGTGTAGACCTAATCCTACTATGATATCCCTCTCATGTTGTCTCAATCTATGTCGTAGATCCAAACATGCTAGCCTACTGTCACACGTTTGTAGTGGAGGCAAATCCTCCTACACAAGTCAAGTTATCTAAGTCAACTTTATGTTACCTACTATTATTGTTGACCAATTTTGACCACCTTTGAATTTAGTTTGACTCTTGTTTGACCATTTTTAACCTAGTGTTTGACCTATCCTAGGGTTTTGACTGAGTTTTGACCATTTAGGACCCTATTGTTGTTGATTTGACTAGTTTTGCATCTTAATCAACCAACTACACAACTTGAGCAACCAACTGCATCTAGGCCATAGTTAGTCATGTAATTGCCATTGGTTATCATGTGACCTATGCAGTTGGGGTGTGTGAACTAAAAAATTGCACTTTGACCCATGTTTGACCCCCCCCTGCTAAACTACCTAGAAGTGCATAAAATCAAGTGTAATCATGAATAGGCCTTGATGTACTCACCTCTGGTCTTGGATTCACTAGTCATCAATAGCTCTGCACTGCTTCACCATGATTCTCCTGCACTAGAATTCACTCCATTCCTCCTAGCTCCAGAGCTCCAAATCTTCCAAATGAGAGAGTAAAATGAGCTCAAATCCGCTCTCCAAGCTATTTTATAGACCTCTTATAGACAAGGCCGACTTAGTTGACCTAGTCCCGACAATGTTTGAAGCTAACTTGGGTCTAGGGGAGTGTGATAATTGGTGGAGGAAGAAAATGAAAGATGTAGGAATCAAACATAAAAGACATTCGGACCTTGAAATCACCAAAGTGGGCTCTAATAGGTCCTAGAGCCTCCAATTAATGGTGCTAAGGATAATACATGTCATGAAATACACAAATGTTGAAGAAGAAGGTTCTTTGTTTTAGTATTTCTAAGAAGGAAACATAATTTTTACAACTTTAAGCTACTTTCATTAAAATTACATAGCTTGTAACAACATTCACATGAAACCCTTAGTCTTATTATTGCATAAATATGACATATTCAAAGTTTTCTCAAAAGGAAAAAACACAAAAAATATATCAATCTTCAATGACAATAATGAACACTGGATAGATATGAGAAACAAAGGTTGCTCATTTTATTGATCTTCAAGGAAAAATCATTATAATATGAATATCTTTAAAATTGAGTTCAATACAATTCACTCTTGTTGATGCAAAAATCAGAAAACAAAGGACTAGCTACAAAATTACAATGAAGAAAGCCTTACAGAAAGGTCCTCCTCAAACTTAGAAAAGAATTGAAGGATAAACTATGCTTGAACTGAACTAGTCTCCTTGAAATGTGCCTACACTAGTGTTCCCATCCTTTAATGTTGCTTCAAATTGCATGATATCTTCCTTGGGTCATAAATGAATGAAAAAAGAGCCTGGAAGTGCCCCTAACTAATTGTTTATGGGCCCAAGACATGCCTTGACCCATGTATAACTCATGTGGTGTCTCAAACTGATTTCTAACTATTGAAAACTTCCCCAAATTCATCTTTCTTCAGGCCTTTAACTGATATTGGGTTATTGTCATGTGTTGTACTTTACTGAATGAAAAGGCATGATAATGGATTATTATGTTTAATGATAAGGTCATACTTCCTTGATATATCCTCAACCATACATCCTTATGACTTTTCTCAATTTACACCTTTGTTATATGTATTTGATAATATATTTCTTTGAGACTATCCTTTCTTCGCAATGCCTTTGATGGGAAACATGTTCATCTCTAGTTGCCTTCTCTATCTTTGAATGCCTTCAACCTTATGTTGTTACTTAATACTTTCATTGCCTATTTCCAGCAAAGTCATTACCAATTGTCTCATTTGCAATCACTCTCTTTTTATTCTAATGATTGTTCTTATATATTGAGTACATTTTTCTTGCAATTGTTTGTGTGCCACTGTTCAACACCTATTCTTTATTGTGATTTCTATGAACTTCATAACACTTCCCTATGACTGTATTACCATGACATGGCATCACTATCTCTATATTGGCTTTGCTATGCGCCATAATAATGCACATTTTTATAATAGTGATCTCCCCTATATCTTTGAATGCCTTCAACCTTATGTTGTTACTTAATACTTTCATTGCCTATTTCCAACAAAGTCATTACCAATTGTCTCACTTGCAATCACTCTCTTTTTATTCTAATGATTGTCCTTATATACTGAGCACATTTTTCTTGTAATTGTTTGTGTACCACTGTTCAACACCTATTCTTTATTGTGATTTCTATGAACTTCATAACACTTCCCTATGACTGTATTACCATGACATGGCATCACTATCTCTATCTTGGCTTTGCTATGCGCCATAACGATGCACATTCTTATAATAGTGATCTCCCTTATGTTCTTTAATGGCAAAGTAATCATCACTTTGTCTTAGTTGCTCTGTTATCGAAGTTTTGGCATCTCTTTTACTTTGATTCTTATACCTTGCATCTATACTCTTGCATTCTTACTGTTATATATACTCTCTCTTCTCAAGAATGTTGACGAGGATCTTTGAAGTTCTTCTAATCATTATCTTTGTAACCACAATATATTCTCCCTGCTACTATGATTGTCTCAATAGTCATATATCTCTACACTTACAACATTGTAACAACATTCTTGTTGTCATTGTTCTTATCACCGTGTTAAGCTTGAGACTATTATTTTTCTATGCATTGTATATCAATGTTTCCATGGTAATTATAGTCACATGACTTCAGCTCATATCCATGTATACTGATCTTTGACGTATATTTTCTCACTATTTCGTTGATGTTCATATGATCGTGACCTCCTCTCTTGAAGGTTTATCACTCTTCAAAGCACTGTCTTTGTTTATAACTTGATCACTATATAACAATGACATTATTGATTTTAACATGTACATCATCTTTTGGCATTCATTTTACTTCTTGTTTCAATGATCAATGCTTCTTTGATTACCATGTAATGCTATCCTAATCTATAAACGTCTCTACACTCTTCCTTGCATCCTTTATTAGATTGTCATGACTGTCCTTACATTAAAATCACTATCATCCCTATGCTTATTTCCATGATCTTTTTGCATTAGATAGATCACATCATTACCCTTTGATATGAAATGGCACTGTTTTCCACTTATAACAACATTATCACTATTATGACTTCATTTGATCTCAATGTCATTACCATAATTCACCTCAGTCATTGTTTTAAGGCATTCACTCCATTGTTTCTTATTGCATTGTCTTTGCCAATGTTTTGAACCCTTGCATTGACTACAAACCTTGAAAAACTCACCTCAAATCTTCATGAGACACATGATGATACCACTGCTCTGTTATTGCATTTCTTAACATTATCATGGCACTCTTCTGACAATTTGTTCTTTGACTGTATTTTATCCTCATGTTACCTTGATTTGGCCTTTGATCATTGCTACCATTCCCCTCATATCTTAATAATTCTCTGATAACTATCCCCTATTATGGCCTCTCGTGATTGTGGCTTGTTTTTCATTACATTTGCCTATAACAGTAGCACATACTCTTCACTGTGGCTTCACTGTTTCTAACATGTCTCTCGCTGCCATGATTGCATATGTTCTCCATTCCTCTAATTTGAAAAGCTTTAACACTGTGACATTCCATTTTTGTCTCAAGTCCTCCAATGCAATTTAGATCACTGTCATTACATTGGCCTTGAAATTCCTTGAAAGTCATTGCTCTGTCCTCTGCAATCGTAGTGATTCTAGGCACTCTCCCACTGCTCTTTTGATGGAATATCACTGTCTTTTTCTGTTGTAGCAGCTATAATAATCATTATTCAAAAGCACCATCATTATCATGTATCTCGCTGACTTCTCCTTGCCTATCACTCTGATGTTCTGTAACTTGACATGGCGTTCTTTACATCTGTATCTGCTTTGACATGAAAATCATTGTAGATATCTCTTACAATAATGCTACCTCTATGCATAGAACCACTGCTTTAATGATACAACTGTTGTTCTTTTTATGTGATTCGTTGCCCTCTTCTTCTTGAAATATCTTCTCTTTTCCATTGTATATCTGTTTTCCACTTCTTCATTTTACTATCCCTCAAGGGTTTAAACATTCTTTTCGCTTTGAATCTTCTATTTCTATGCATGAACCCAACAATCTCTAACTGATTTGGCTCTTTCCCTCTCATGAACTCACTGTTATCTTTGTGAAAACCTTTAGTGTCTCTTTGAAAATGCTGCAACTCTATATTCACTTTTGTTCCCTCTACACGATTTTCTACTGTGTTTTACACATACACTGTTGTTCTCACCATAAATTAAACTCATCCTTTGTAACCTAAGGCCGCCATTTTTGCTGCTCTTTTCATAACAATGAATTTAGATAAAGTTCCTTCTCATAAAATTCAGTGACGGGGAAATTTTGCTCTCATTTTCCCTCCAATGATTTAGGTGATGTAGACATTGAAATCTCTTTCTTTTGTCCTTCACGGTTACAATGCGTGCTTTCCATCTTGGAGACTTTCTATTTTGACAAAAGAGAGAGGAGATATCTAGTCGTTAAAAAATTAGGAATAATCAAATGGTAATTAAAATAATTTTGGTTTTTTCCCTCTTCATTCCTTAGCAACAAATTCCATGATTTTTGCAATGAACTCCGTAAATGTAGGACTTATTATGCTATTTTCTTACAAGGTGGACAAATATGTAATAAAATCATTGTAGATTATAAGGGACTAAGTCATTTCTTGCAATCATCGATTACATTAAAAAATTTAAACATAAGTTGTAGAGGCTATACCAAATGGAGGAGGAGGGTCATAATCATCAAAACATCACTTAGGGTGGCATCTTCAATCAACTCCCAACCAGTAACAGTGACTGTGTCTTTTCCATTCTCCTTAGGAGGCTACTAAGCCTAAACTAGAGAAATGATGAGCTATGGACAAGGTATTTTGCTAGTGTTTGACCAACTAGAGTCTTGCTTAAGATGTGGTGGATGGGAAGGTTGAGACCATTCTCCATGGGTGAAAAAGTCCTTGGGATTCTAATGCAACAGATCCCAAGAATGAGAACTATGATCTTCATGGCTTCCACAATCACACCTAGTCAAGTGGCTATGTGAAGTTGGGAGGAACCCAAATAAAAAGTGTAGGGGCATTACCTTTAGCAGTAAAACAACTTCTAGAGATGAGAAACTTCAAGTGCAACTTTGGGAAGTGGTATAAAGCATCTCATCATTGTCTCCACACTTATACACGATGGATCAATTTTTGCCGGTAGCCTTAGTCCTCTTGACAATTGTTTGATATTCGTGGTAGCAACATCTCTCTTGTCTAGAACTCAAGAAGCTTGAATTCATTTTCCCAAACCTTTGAACCGACCCCTTTCTTGATACATGGATTATACACAATAATTTTTTATAAAATATTCGATAAAGTTTTATTCAAATCACACCTCTCACTAAATACACAATGTGACAATTTAGGATAAACAACACATGAAAACCTTAATTATAATTACGTTGAAGGCATTCTCTATATGAAGTTGACCAACTGATTTCAAAAATTAATAGTGTAGATTGTTTAACAAGGATGCAAGATAGTGAAAGTCATTGTAATTGTTGATTTTTTTCTTTCTATTTTTCATTTTTTGGTTTGTTGGTTTTTAATGTTCATTCTGAGAGTATCAAGCTTATTATCTTTGATAGTTAATGCTAGTGTTAACACTTGCTAATGTTTTCACTTTGATATCTTTGAGTAGGCTAAGATTTTGTCTCCCAGGTTGAACAAGGCCATCCAAACCAAAACACCTATGACCTAATACAAAATTATCATTTCATTTTAGGGAGAGTGGATAATGGCAATAACTAGGTTTAGAGTTGCCAATGGAAAACCTTTATTTAATTTTGCATCACAAAAGAGTAATATAAGAGCATATAAGAAGAAATTAAAAATTCATTAGTCAACTATCTTAAATATATAATAGCATTTATTGATATCACATTTATTAGGGAAGGTTTATACCTAACATTCTAATCCTTTTCATCAGAGATGATTTTGTGCATAACTTGCAGTCATGTTATTTCATGAGAAGTTATTTATGTCTATGGTTTTTCTCCAACCTTCACACCTCCTTCATGCTCCCATATATATTTTCAAATATATCTCATAAACAATTGCAATACTTCCCCTTTTCTTTTGATGATTTCTTCTTCTATATGTTTTCTTTGACGGATTGATGAGAAAACAACCCACGACTCCCAAGAACACATGCATGCAAACACCTGTCATAGAAAGAGAGAGAAGCAAGAAGCTACAGAGGCCTGAACGCATTGATCCATGAGAGAGGAGACATCCTTGATGTGTAAAAACAAAAATTACAACAATCACAATGAAATAATATTGTGTTGAATGATGTTAAGAATACAAAGGAGATCAATCCTTATAAAGGAAATCTAAAACCCTAAAAGGGTGGACAAACCTAGGTTGCATGATAATAATTAATAAAGCAATTAATTATTATATGCCAAAGTTTAGTTTAAGTAATAAAGAGATAATAAGTGACTTAGTAATTAAATCAACATGATTTAATTAATAAGTAAAATGACTTATTACTCTAACACCCCTCCTTAAGATGAACTTTGGGAGTAGCTAAAAACCTAGAAAAAAATAAACTGAAAGCAAATGGGTCCCGACAACAAAAGGCCTAATCAGGTACCCAAGTACAAAAGAGAGTCTCTATAAAAGAGGAGAAATAAAGAAAACCACATGGGAAAAACTCTGCTCCAAAAAGAGATGAAGACTAATCTGAAGGACTGAAGAAGCCTCCAAAACTAGGGAATGTTCTAGAAAATAGGAACAAGGATGAACATGTACAACATCACTGAAGCAAGAAGCTACAAACTCTGTCAAGAAGTAACTACTAATCTGAAGATCCTCCACTGAAATATGAACAGGTAGAGAAGATTGTAATCTGCATGAGTGCCCTCAAATGGCACTACTCAAATCAAGAGGCAAAAAAAGGCAAACAATTGAAGTCAAAGATACATAATACTATAATCTACATGAGTGCCCTCAAATGACACTACTCGAATCAAGAGGCAAACAAAGGCAGATACCTAAACTCAAAGATACAGATGGCATAAAAACACCAAAGCCTGAAGAACTGATCAAGCAAATCTGGAAGAGTTCCTCTAAAAATAGGAAAGAAAAAGTGTTCATGTGGTAAATCGTCCATCTCACCGGAATGCATAGGTACCTAGCCACTGCATCTGCCTAGTACATAGGATCAAATATTGAATACATAGCTCACTCCATCGAACCAAGGAAGTAGAAGAACCAATAGTATAAACTCCCTCCATAATGCTAGGACAAGGGAGAAATGACAGGTACATGAAAAAGAACGTCCAATATGAACTACATGATGAAGAAGAACTAGGAACATCGAAGGTGCAGAGAGAGTACAAACATAAATAGAGATACCTGAGGCTAATGTCTTTGGAGGAACGCTCATGTGACAAAGGTAGATGGAAAACAAAGGCAAAACATCAAACCCCCCATGGCACTTTATAATTGAATGTGAGTACAAAGAGCATGAACATGTGCAAGATCTCATACATGCAATAAAATGACACGTTCTCTCAGTGCGTGTGCATAAAAAAATGCTACAAAATGATGTATATACTACTCAAAGAAGAGCGAAAGGATACTAAAATTAAATAACAACCAAAGAAGAGTCATTCCACAAAAGGAAGAGATCCCAAGACCTGATACATCCAAGATATTCACCAAAGTCCAAAAATGCAAAAAACTGAATAAAATATATCTGAAGAAGAATATGGAAAAATTACTCACATAACTGGAAAGTTCATAGAACAAGCTTTCTAATGATATATCATTTGCACAAAATGGAGTCAGGATGCGCAAGATATGGCTCTTAGAGTGCAAAAATGAACTTCTAGCTTTTATAGAAAAAACACCATCAAAAAGAAAAATCATAAATTTAAACCTTAATATCTGGATAGAGCTCAGAATAAGCTTTCTGATGATATCTCATTTGTGAAAAATGGAGCTTGGATGCACAAGTTACGCCCTCAGGAAGGTAAAAAAGAAGCTCTACCTTTGAACTCCTGGTACAAAAAATGGAGGAAAAAACTCCAAAGATCCACCTCTGAACAAGTTTTCCAACGGTATCTCGTTTGCCTGATTTTGACACCGTATGCTTAAGTTATGAGAAAAAAAACCTACAGCTACGCTGAAGGGTCCAAAATGGTGTCTGAAAGTGCTGGTGTTGTGTTGACATCAACAAAATGCGAGGCTAAATTTGATGATCATATGGCCGTCACCGCCAACAACCAAACAGGCCTGGGGCCAAAAACACAGGGCCCCTGGTCATCTGGGTGACCAAGGGGCTGAGGTTGGGGCAACAAAATAAGCTCCTAGAGCTACATGTGACCCTACTCTGGTAGTTAGGGGGTTGACGACCAAGTGGTTAGTCATGACCGCTAGTGGTTATCGTGGGCCTGACGGTCACCGCGGTGGTAATTGCAATGATAATTTTAGCGGTGACTACAATGGTTTTGCTAGTGGGAGCTACTGGCAGTGGCCGTTAGTGGCACCACTAGCAAAATTTTTGCATCAAATTGCATGACAGGGTCATACGACCTAGCATGCAAAGTTTTTTTTTGCCTCAGAGGCCAAATTGTCCAAACTTGACAAATTTTATATGGAAATAAGGGTTCTTTGGCACTCTAAATGCACTGGTGAGGTCCGTTTGAGCCCAAAGTGACCAGAAAAAGAGGTTCCCCTAGATCCAACAGAAAATCCTTTGAAAATTATAGTTCTGACGAACAAGGAAGAATCTCTTAGGAAGAGAATATGGTCATGAAGATCTAAAGCTTTGATACCATATTGGAGTTGATGATAAAACAACCCACAGCTCCCAAGAACACCTACATGAAAACACCTGTCATAGAAAGAGAGAGAAGCAAAAAGCTACAGAGGCTTGGACACATTGATCCACAAGAGAGGAGACATCTTTGATGTGCAAAAAAAAAGTTGCAACAATCACAATGAAATCTTATTGTGTTGAATGATGTTAAGAATACAAAGGAGATCAATCCTTATAAAGGAGATCAGAAACCCTAAAAGGGTGGACAAACCTAGGTTGCATTATAATAATTAATAAAGTAATTAATTATTATATGCCAAAGTTTAGCTTAAGTAGTAAAGAGATAATAAGTGAATTAGTAATTAAATCAACATGATTTAATTAATAAGTAAAATAACTTATTACTCTAACATGCACATGTTGCTTGCATCCAATTGATTTAGAAGAAGATGGAAGCTCATACTCTACACATGGTAAAAATATTCCACAACTTGATCAATATTTATTTCTTGGTGTTGTGTGAGAGAGACCATTTATCATGCCTTCTGAAGATGTATTTTTTCTTGACTATTTTTGTATAAGTATAATGTGCATTATATAATGTTTTTGTTGTCTTTCTTTTCTTAAATGGGTGCAAATATTATAATATACACTATGGTTTCCACACCCCAATTCCTTCCTAGGTCAAGATGTAAGGAAGTTTTCAAGAGTAGTGTTCCCCATTTAGTTGAAGGGAGATGTGACTTTTCCTACAATAGTTGGTTCAAATTTTTGTATAGGATTTTGCTTTGCATTTCAATATCAACAATGTGTGAAATGCGGAGTCTACGCACCATTAAGGTGTTGGCATTAGGAGGTTTATCAGTAAGGAATGTAATCGGTAAATGGAAAACTAGTTTTCTCATTGATTGGCAAAGAGTGATTGTTAGTTATGTCTAGGAAGGTACACAATGTTATTCAATCAGAAACCAAGGACAGATCAACATGTCAAGAATAACTGACATTGATAAGTGCAGACAGACCGGTGACACATAGTAATAAAGCTCTAACTGATCATTAGAGCAACTGGTAATTAAGGAAGATGAAACTGGTAATCGGTAACAGGAATCGAGGAAAGGGTTCTACCGGTAGAGCCAGAAAAAGGGATGATGACAGGTTAAGGTTCTTACCTGTGCACAACCTAAGGATATTAACTAACCAGTGAAGATTTCATCATGACTAATGAGCCAGATAAAGTCATAGCCGAAAAATAGTTGTGTAACTCTTTGACTGGGATTTGGTGCACAAAATCTGGTAGACTTTGAGTTATCAAGATGATTGGTACAAGGTGTAATTGAAGTTTTTAATGCTGAAGTTTGTGGCATTAAAATATAAAGATATTTCTTGTGAAGGAAAGCTTTTGACACACATCTTTCATTTCCTCCATAAAGTGGAAAAAGCATGGCATGCATTAGATGTTCTCTTAGTGAACTAAAACTCCACTGGGTGATGGATCCGAAGTTGATCTTTAAATAGGTCGTGCATGTAAAAAGTAGAAAGAGAAGGAAGTCTATATATTCCTCTATTAGAGATTAATATAGTTTTCCTTCATTCTACCAAAGAAAAGAGTGAACATGTACGTTGAAGAAGCTACTAAGGTGAAGAGAGGAGAAGAAAGTAGAGTGTGCAAAGAAGTACAAAAGCCAAGGAGAACATACATGTGACCGGTGATGATTCTTAGTTGAATAGAACAACGATCTTATCAAGCTTAGCAAAGCCATCATCAAAAGATCAAACCCTCTATTGCTCTCTGATAATTGCAATAGCAAAATTCCAGTATTTTGGGTGGACATTAACAGGTCCCTTGTATTAAATCCCTTAACCGAATGACATATGTTTAGGTATTCCAAGTCCTCTAACCAGGCAGGTTCTAAAAGACCTTATTTCTTAAATCCCTTAACGGGGTTGCATCTAACATTACGTTTATAATCCTTTCATAGAGAAGGGTCCTTATAGGGTGCACTTCAGAAGAGTGCAAAATTTGTGAGGTTTATCACACCGTAGTTTTCTCCTAATTTGGGTTTCCACGTGATAAATCTGGTGTTGTTTATTGCTTGATTGTGTGATAGCTATTTCTGTTCTAGAATCTGTTCTGCTTACAGTTTTAGTTACATTACATCAGATTTTTTTTCAAATTTTAGTGGCGTTGATTCACCCCTCCCCTCTCAGCACCAGTTGGGACCATCAATTGGTATTAGAGCCAAGTTCCTTTTCTAATATGCTTAACTGCAACATGAAAAATATCAAATGATGAGGAAGGAAGGACCAAATTTTTCTAAGGAAATCTTCACTCTATGGTGTAGCAGAATGAAGCTATACATGAAAACCACCAGAGGTCAATATTGGACTCATGTAATTCATGATTACTCTAAACCCACTGGCACCTTGACACTTGATGAACAAAAGATCAGCATAGAGCATACAGCTACAATGGATATGATAGAAAGTACGCTACCTAATTATGTCTATGTAGAGTTTAAAAATATGACAACTACTCACAAGATGTGGAATAAGCTACAAACAGTATATCGTGGTGACCCACATGTTCAAAGAGAAAAGGTAGAAATCCTCAGAGGCAAATATGATGATATGAGAATGAATGAAGGAGAGGATATTGAGCACCACAACAATAGAATCAAAGAAGTGAGGAACTCCATCAAAAGTGTTGGAGGAAAACTGAGTGAAGAAGATATGATAAGAAAAATACTAAGAACACTGAGGCCTCAATATGCTATCAAGATCTTAGCCATATAGGAGCTCAAATTAGTGACCATGGCTCAAGCCACTCTTGACTCCCTAATCGATAAGTTGACTGCATTTGAATTGAGCAATTTTGATAATAGCTTACCCATGCAAGAAGCTGCTTTTAAATCTTTTGTTAATACGTCTTCCACAAAGAAAGAAAGAGAAACCAGTAATAGTTCTACTAGTAAGACTGGAAGTTTTGTTGAAAATCTACTCTCTGAAGAGATGGAGCAAGATGAGTTTGAAGCACTCATCACAAGGAGATTTCCAAGAGGAAAATGGAAGTATAAAGGTAAACTTTCACTAAAATGCTTCTCTTGCAATAAGATAGGACACATTTATGCAAGATGTCTAGACAATGAAAATAAAGAGAAGAGCAACCGATTCAAGAACAAAGCAAAGAAGGAGTGCCACCTTGTGGAAGAAGGAGTCACAGAAAATGAATTTGAAGACTCTGAAGATGAAGAAATTGCCTTTCTCACAATGAAAGATGAAAGCCAAGTGATAGGTGAAATGACACTTATCTCAAGATCTCATCAACATGATGACTGGATCATTAATAGTGGATGCACTCACCACATGATTGGTGCTAAGAACAAGTTCATTAGCCTAAAGCTCAATGATGGTGGATCAGTAACCTTTGGTAATAATGCTCCATGTGCTATCAAAGGTAAAGGCTCAATTGCACTAGGCAATGAAGTCATATGTGAGGATGTGTACTCAGTAGTGTGTGCTATAATTGTGTCACACTTCTATGGATCATTACATGCAAGGAAACTCAAGAATGAGCCCTCAAAAATCGATCCATAGCTCCCTAGGCATGGAGTGCAAGGGCTTTTAAGAATGCTCTCAGCTAGAGCTATTTAGCCTATAACCTTGCTAGTAAACCATGCAATGGGAGATTCAATGAAGACAAGGGCAAGAATGCCAATATCCTCAAGAATCAAGAATGAAAATGCAATGCAATGCTATGCTAGAAATGGAAATGCAAGCTAAGCTATGAAAGGAAATATGCAAGTGTTACAACCCAACCTAATTAATCTATGTGAGCTAATCTAGAGCATAGAAATGAAGCTAATCTAAGAAAGCATAAATATGAAGCTAAGCTAAAAATGCAAGAATGAGATGTAGAATGCAAGAATGCTCCAAATCTTCAAAAGCTCCAAAGTGTACCTAGAAAACCTGCAGCATAGTATTAGCATAAAAAGTTGGGGATCTAGAATGAAGAAGAGAGCTCTTCTTTTAAAGGAAATGAGGAGAAATGGACCATGGAGATTAAGAGGCAAAAGATTTAATCAACGGTGGAGCTTGAAAGAGGAGAAATCCATGTGCACACATATCCTCCAATGGAAAAAAATAACAGTTGACTTTTGTGTCCATATGAGACAAAAAGTGCTTTTCTCTTTTTTATAAATAAGAATAATGCTTTATTTGTGCAACTTAGGATAAGAGGAAAAGTGGGGGCTTTTTATTTATTAAAAGGGGAGGGAATATTTCTTTTAATAAATAAAGACTTAGGATAAGATGGTTAGCCCATAGAAAATAATTGAATAAATGATAGAACTAGGATTTGATCAAGAATAAGCAATTTATAATTTAGCAAAAGGGGCTAATAGTCTAGATGACCATTTTTAGGTGTATACATTTGCCCCTCTTTGACTAATGTGTGATCGATCTGGGAACACATGTAGTCAAAGAATGAAGTTGAAATGTGAGATCGATTTGGGATCACAAAGAAACTCAGATCAGCTAAGAAAGCAAGCAGATAGCCAAGAAGGCAAGCAAATAGCGATCTGACTCTAAAGAATGAAGTGTAGAGAGATAGCAAATCCTGCATGGTCAGCCTGGTAGCGACAGTACTGAACACTTAGGAAAGAGATAACCAATAAGATATGATGTGTCTGCCCCCTCGGGATTGAAAGCGAAATCCAGGTAGAGGGAAAGCAGAAGCAAGAGCAGCATGATCAAATCACTAGAAATCATAATCAAAGAAAGAGAACAGAATAACCATCAAGCAGTGAAGATATGCCCCACACATGGGACTCGGGGCACGAACCAAGTGGTCCCTCAACCCGAAAACACCACGGAGGGGAAGAATTTGAACTTGGGATTTGAAAGTGAATGAAAAACTAGAAGTTTGAAAGAGATGGGGATGAAGAGGTGAAGAATGCCCCAGCGAAGATCGAAGGATCGGGCCTCGAAAAGGTTAGCCAACTGCGTGAAAGAGGGGGAAAAGGTGATTTGGATGATCAAGGTGATCTTGGATTTCAGTTTCGATCCCGAAATGAATAGAAAATGATGGGATATGAAAGACAAGAAGTGAAAGACATGATCGGGAAGAAGCGAAAGGTGAATGCAGTTGATTAACAAGTCCATGAAAGATGAAAGGAGAGCTCTCTCCATATGCAAGATGCAAAACTAAACTAACATGAACTTAAGAATGCAAACTACATGAAAAGTGGTTTACTTGTAAGGTCACAAAGCTAATAGACATCTAATATTCATCATCGAGCGTTATTGGTAGCGTCACAAGATCATACAATACACACTAGCATAACTATGTGGATCTGAATATGATCTATATCAAATAGAAATGCGAAAATCCCACCTAGGCATCAAAGACATGCAGGTCAAGATGACTAGTGCAGTGAGATCACCTAAGTTTGATATAGCAAGATTATGCTCGCATCGAGACACAAGAAAGTCAAGATGACTATAAGCATGCACTTGCGAAACAGTCAAGGATAATACCTTATAGGTCCATAGTGTCAAGTAAGACTAGCATAAATGCTCATGACAGTGAGGACCAACAAAATATACCCACAAGCAGAAAAAGAAATAAAACATGTTCTCATTCCCTCAGTCTTCTAGCTATGCATCATCGAAAATGATCATAGGGGGAGAACACTCAACAAAGAAATCATCATAGACAGCACATAAAGAAATAAAGTCAAACAAATCTCAGCAAGTCAAGTGCGTGTGTGTAGGTCATAGAGTCAAACTTTGAGTATTGCATCTACCAGTGAGAAATATTGCATCATCTAGACTGTGGGTAGGATATCTGATAAGTGTTGAGAAACACTCGACGCAAGGGTAAGTGTTGAAAAACACAGTTGGGGTGGTGTTGAAAAACACCATTTGCGAGGTGCCTAAGAAACCCAGACGCACAAAGAGACCCAAGATAAGCTTAAAACAACGTATGCCCCCTAGACTAAGACAAGAGTCAATTCCAGGCTAGGAGAGGCAAAGAAAGAAGTGGAGCGAATGAGCGCCATGCAAGACTGATAGACATAGGTGCAGAGGGTCTCAAGCAGCGCCTATTTCTAGGTTTTCACCACTTGATAGATTTTTTGCAATTTTTTTCAGGACTTTTTATAATTTTTTTTGTATTTTTGTATTTTTTTTGGTGAGACATCAAAGTGCCTATTACTAGGTTTTCACTAGGATGCTCATTTTTTCAGTACTTTTTATGATTTTTAAGATTTTTTCAACATCATATATGAATTTTTTTGGTATTTTTTCAGGATCATAAAATATGTACAAAGAATGCCCCAGACAGAAATGGGCATCAAGAATCTGCTTCCTCTGATGTAGAGAACTGATAGGCCCCAGGCCCAAATGCTACAACTGTGACAATAGGAGGTCTCAACCAGTTTGACCAATAATAACTAGCCCTGAGCAATGTCTGAGCTAGCGGAGGATCGTTAGAATGTGATCCACATATGCCATCGTGGATTTCAACTAGCACTTTTTCTAACTCCTCTATTTCTAGACACTTAAGGAGAGTTCCATCTAGACCCTTCCCATACAAGTCACCAGAGACAAAGGCAAAATGTAAGGGATGGTGGAAGGAATGGCGTGGTGGATTTGCAAGAGGAATATGAGGTGGAAGATATGAAAAGATGGTAGGATTGTAAGATTTGTGAGCAGGATAGCATAATTCATCCACTAGGAACTTGAAGTGAAATTTATGCTTTTTCATTTGTAAGATGGATGTCGAAGCAACCAAGGCATTAGCAACTTTGTTCTCAGCTTTAGGAATAGGCTGAAATATAACAGATATGAGATCATGCTTGAAGTAGTGCACCATTTTTCTGTAGAGAATCAGCTTGTCATATTTTATTTGAGACTCATTATTTTTGAGTAGATTTTTATTTTTACTTTTCTTAGGTGCAGATACCATGACAATGTGGTTTTCACCATCCGACCATTGCTCTTTTCTTTTGACTTGATGACTATGATGTTTGATTACTGATTCAATCTTTTTTGTGGCTAATTCTTTGGTGGAAGAAGTAACAGGTGTTGATGCGAGATGAAATGAAGTAACTAGTTCAATAGCATTTATGTGAAGGATGTCATCTCTGGTGACAAGAGAGGTTGAGCCTATAGGGTAGGCTCCAAAAGTAGCTAGATCTAGATTTGTCATAGAAGGACCAACATAGTCTACTAAGGCAATACGGGGAACAAACTCATCAGACCCTACACGAGACTCATCAACTACGTCGGGTGGGTTACAAGAGGTATGAACCACATCAACATCCATATCTATCATGGGAGGATCTTTTGGAAGAGGCTTAAGATGCTGAGAAGTAGAGATACTCATGTCATTATGTGAGAGATCACCTCTTTGTAGCAGTCGTGCAATGTTGCGACATTGTCTATCATAGTGCAATGATTCTTTAGGCACATAGGTTCTAGACATAGAGGCCTCAACCATATCATCAGTAGATATACATTCTTCTCCCCAAAGGAGTGAAGTAGAAAGAAGATCATCTCCCATTTGAGCCCTAGTGTGTAGCGGTGACTCATTTGTATCTGTGTCTGAATTACTGAGCATGGGAGTATTTCTAGAATCCTCTTTATAGATCCACTCGTGAAAAGCTTGTTCTTCTCTTTCTGCTTCTAAAGGAATGGATGAAGGAACAAAGGTATCAAAGATCACCATAGTAGAAGTGGAAGGCTTCATCTGATCAGAAGGTCTCCCATATGACCTAGGAGAAAATAGGTATAGAAGCAAAGGAACCCAGTGTATATTCACCCATACCAAGGCTCATCATCTTAAGTGATTTCTCAGCAGCAGCTAGAGACATACTAGGATCAACAGTAGGTTCATTATGAGGAACAAATTTTTCAGCAGCAACAAGAGCATTAATAGCTATAGTATGGTCTCCAGGAATCACAACTTCAGTGCCATTATATGGAAATTTGACGCACTGATGATAAGTGGAAGGAATAGCTTGCATGTCATGGATCCAAGGATGACCCAAAAGAATGTTATATGCAAGTGGGATGTCCAATACTTGGAAGCTAATATCTTTCCTGATAGGGCCCACTAAGACAGGCAGCGTGACAAGACCTTTGGAAGATCTTTCCACTTCATCATAAGCTTTTATAGTAATCTTCTTCTTGGAATCCATAGCCAATTCTGACAAACCCAACTGTTGTATGACATTGAAAGAAACAATATTTAACCCTGCACCATTGTCTATCAGGACTCAGTGGACTCGGGTATTGTAGACTAGAACTTCAATGTGTAAAGCTAGATTATGTGGGTGAGCAATAGATATGTCATCTTCTGCAGAAAAGGAGAGAGATAGCAGAGATGAAATGTGGTTGACCATAGCCTGAAATTGATCTAGATCAATGTCATTGGGAACACGTGTTGTACGTAGAGCCTCATCAAGAATCTCTCTATGCGAAGAGGATAACCGAAGCAACTCAAGGATAGATATCTGTGCTGGTGTCTTTTGCAAATGTTGGACAAGATCATAGCTAGGGGTGGCTGAAGGAGCCACTTGTTTGGAAGGCAAAGCTTGCTTGGGATCTTGCACAGTTTTAAGGACAATCTTGGCTTGCCCCCTAGTAACAGCATTCAGTGTCTCACTTCGGGAAGATGAACTACCATGTGTTTGCAAGACTAACTTTGGCTTACCATGATTGATGTTATTATCATCTTGAGACCTCATCATTAGAACACTCTCAACGGGCTCTACCATGTTAATCACAAGCGTATTAGAAGGATACGTGTAATTGATCTTTGCATCATGATTCTTCTTATGTGTTTGAGAGGTTTCCCCCTTATCATGCTTAGGTAGAGGATCTTTGAAAGCTGTGTGATCAAAATTTTTAGTTAAGCCATCAGTGGAGATTGTGCCATTCTCAATAAGATCCTAAATATCATCCTTAAGCCTAAAACAATTGTCTGTTGGATGTCCCTTGTTTCTGTGATAATGGCAGTAATGATCCTCTCTCCACCAATCGGGCTTATTTATCGGATCCCAGTTACCAGGTTTATCAGGAAGCGTAAGATATCCATTGTCAACCAAAGTCTTAAGGATCACATCGTAAGGTTCTGCCAACTTGGTATAGACTCACTTTCGAAATGACTTCTTAGGCTTATCTGCATATTGAGGTTTAGGAGCATTGTGAGTGTTGCTAGCTTCTCATTATTTTGCTACATAGATAGCATTGGAGAGATTGAAAGCAGGCTCTTTAGCTTTAGGAGCATCAACAACCCCATCATTAACAACATACGTGTTCTTATTCCAAGGTTTGTTCTTGTCTTTACCATTGCCTTTAGCATCTTTATTAATAACAATATCCCCTTTTCTTATAGCTACATCCTCAATCTGATATGCACTTTCAACCATGTCATGGAAGGAGGAGAACAGTTGCTTCCTTAGATCATAAAATAGCTCAGGCACAAGTGTGTTGACGAAAATGTCAATCTTTTCTCTTTCAAGTAGCTGACGAGGATATCAAGAATACAATGACCTCCAACATTGTAAGTAAGTTGCAAATGGCTCACCTTGATGTTGTCTTAGATTACCGAGATCTATCACAGTGATAGGTTGTTGGATGTTGTAAGAGTACTGTTGGGTAAATCGCTTAGCTAACTCATCAAAAGTCTTAAGCGGTGGTGTCAATTTCGCAAACCATTCCAAAGCTTGGCCTCTTAAGCTTCGAGGGAATAAGCGTAGGAGATATGTGTCTTCATGAAGAAAGTCCATACTAAGAGCATAAAAATGACGCACATGGTCATGAGGGTCACCATTTCCATCATACTTGTCATATTCAGGAACCTCAATATCCTTAGGAAACGGGACCATGTATAGATCTTTGTCAAAAGGAAGAGCACAAATTGATTCTACAAAAGAGACCTTTGGAGGCTCTCTTTCTAATACCATTTGGGTAAGGCGTTGATTTGTCCGACGTAATTCTTCTTGAAGAACTTCCAATTCAGTTGGTACTCTTTGTTGGACAATTTGTCTGACATCATACCTGGGAGGAAGCTTGTATCCTCTAGAAGTCATATATTGAAAATATTGATCGCCATTACACTCTAAAAGCTTATGCATCATTCGTTGGAAATCCACATCTTGTTCACATCTCATAAGATCCTCACTAGAAATCTCATCATTAGCCTCTGCCTCATGTTGAGAGGGAGGAGGTCTAGGAGGTGAAGAAGGCATAGCAAAAGTTGGCCTTGGAGGAGATCTTGGTGGCGTGTTGTTGCCATTGTTGCCATTGTTAAAAAGAGGTCTATGCTCATGATTACTAGTCTCAAGTTGTTCATGAAATGTCCCTCTATAAGCCATGCGCCTAGCAGCATCCATCCTTTGTTGATTGTGTTTTTTTTCTAAGCGTGCTTGGTTATCCTTACGCTCAAAGTGTTCTTGCAAGAGTTGAAACTTTTCTTGTTCAGTCAAAGTGAGTGAGACACTGTCTATGTTTTTGGGGGTCTTGAATGCGGAAAAGAGGAAACCTCCTTTATACCACGGTGTAGCCTTAGAATTCTTAGATTGGTCAGAACTAGAACTGTTGTTGCTAATGGGTGCTTTTGAACGTCTAGTTGGAGAAGGTAACTGTGTATAATTGAATAGAGGATGACTCTCCTGCTCAAATTGAGACCGAGTTTTAACCGGCATGAAAAGAGATGTTGGTTGACTAATAGAATGAGGCAAAGTTTCTCAGATTTGAGATAAGAAAAGCTAATAAAGATCACTTGTCAAAGTAGAACAATAGAGAGATGGCTCGTCAAAAGTGCTCAAGCACTTACAACAATCAATTGACTAAAGCTGAGCAATGAGCAAGAAGCTCAATAAGCAAGTAGCTAGAGAGGTAACCGTGATGCGACAAGTGATCAAGAGTAGCATTCGTTAAACTCAAACCCAATAGTTTTAGATCATTTATCTCAGTCTGGAACAAATCTAAACATGTAAGTAACAAACCTGTTTCAGGTAAGAACAGAAAAAGACACTCTACATCAGGTTAAAGTGCAAGTTTAGCAACTCCAGATTGCAACAGTAATAGGACAGCAGAATAACTCAGGATTCTTGGTTGAGGGTATGCAAGGATACTTCAATATCATATGACTCTTGACCAGTGAACGTGAAAAACTCAGTTTTGAAGTGCTTGGACCAAATTTGTAGATTGAACAGTGCAATTTCTCAGTTTGACAAGCAGTAGAAATAGATAAAAGACAGGTTTGCAAACAGTATGGGATCAAACATGTCATAGAACACTTGAAATAAGGGCAAAAGCAACCTTGCTAAGACAAGCACTTGTGATATCAAAATAGAAAACCTTATGAATGCTACCGTTTGTTTGAATGTTAAGAACGTTTACACTGGCATAGCACAATCAAAGACAGTTCAAGCAATTACTACCTAGAAGGACAAGGCTCATTACTTAGCAACGTGGCCCACAACTTGATGCTCCCTTGCCTCACACCAAGTGGTTGGCCACAAGAGATATTGGCGTTGTCATGGAAGTGTCAAAAACACAACCAAAGGAACACATATGGTGAGTGTCTTGGGGTGATCCGGGTAAGTCCACTTGGATCAATCCTTGCACCAAGAAGCTAAGCAGCTAAAATAGGGTGGCCTCTATCTAATGGTTCATAGTAAGGGTTTCCATTCATAGCACCCCTCTTGCTCCTCATAAAGGACTAGGACCTCGCGGCCTCAAGAGTACCTTAAGCATTCTTGCTTAATGCTTTCCTCATGGTCACAATCCCACAAGTTACTAACATCAAGCGAAGACAAGTGTTATGTCTACCAAGGTTTTGTGTCCTTGATAGCCTTGAGATTATAGTGAGTTGGAATCACTCGCCACAAAGGAAAATGATGACAAGGTTATCCCCACTTGGGTCGTTCCTCTTGATTGCTCAAGAGTAGGCCCACTAAAGGATCCTAAGCTAAACAAAGAGTGGATTAATTCTTGAGGTTCAAAGTTTTTGATTCACCACAAGGGTGAAGAGCATACTCCCCTATCTCAAAAACTTCTCCCAAACACACCAAACAAAGATTCAATTACCCCCTTGCTTTCAAAATCCCAAGATGGGTCAAGATTTCTGTTTCACCAAAAGGGTGAAGAGCATATTCTCTTACCACCTCAAAATTTCTACAACAAGGTATTAAGTGCCTATGAAAGGAAACAACTAGTATATGCCGCACTTAATAAAGAAAGCAATTAAACAAGCACTTGATTTGGTTTTTTATGCTTAGGGCAGCCCTGCAAAAACCATTAGTAGCCCTCTTTGACATGCGATTTTAGCAAATTTCAAGCAAGAAGCACCTACAACCACAACTTGTTAGACCAACAAGAGTTAGGAGAATCAAAATCCAAAATCTAACAATGATTAGTACATGAAAAAAATCAAATAATGTGCAAAAATAACTGATCAAATGATAAAATCTGAAAATGAAACCATCATGGTTGGATTGGGCTCAAAAAGACCTTTCCAACGATATATCACACTTAAACTTTTGATACCATTTGCAAAATTTTAAAAAAAATGGGCACCCATTTTCCAAAGTGGCACGGATTTGAAAACACTGGAAATTTTAGAAAATTTCAAAAAGATAGCTAAGAACCTGAAACTTGCAAGATAGATAAAATAACTCAAAAATAGGTCACTACTAGGTACAGACACAGTATCGCACGATACTTCGCCTGACACCAGGCGATACTTATCAGTCTGCGTGATATTTTGCCCAACACCAGGCGATACTTCGCCCAAGACCAGGCGATATACCTCAATACTACCGTGCGATTCTTCTCTGGCGCAAAGCATCGCACGCGTATAGTAAGGTATATCACGTGATATACCTGAGAAGTATCGCGCGATATTCTGAGACAAAAAATCAAAGAACAAAAATTACGCTAAAAATTTGCCGAAAAATTGATGAAAAATGACAAAAATACAAAATTTAAAGGACAAAGTCTATCTACTCTGCCCCACGGTGGGCGCCAAAAATGTGTGCTATAATTGTGTCACACTTCTATGGATCATTACATGCAAGGAAACTCAAGAATGAGCCCTCAAAAATCGATCCATAGCTCCCTAGGCATGGAGTGCAAGGGCTTTTAAGAATGCTCTCAGCTAGAGCTATTTAGCCTATAACCTTGCTAGTAAACCATGCAATGGGAGATTCAATGAAGACAAGGGCAAGAATGCCAATATCCTCAAGAATCAAGAATGAAAATGAAATGCAATGCTATGCTAGAAATGGAAATGCAAGCTAAGCTATGAAAGGAAATATGCAAGTGTTACAACCCAACCTAATTAATCTATGTGAGCTAATCTAGAGCATAGAAATGAAGCTAATCTAAGAAAGCATAAATATGAAGCTAAGCTAAAAATGCAAGAATGAGATGTAGAATGCAAGAATGCTCCAAATCTTCAAAAGCTCCAAAGTGTACCTAGAAAACCTGCAGCATAGTATTAGCATAAAAAGTTGGGGATCTAGAATGAAGAAGAGAGCTCTTCTTTTAAAGGAAATGAGGAGAAATGGACCATGGAGATTAAGAGGCAAAAGATTTAATCAATGGTGGAGCTTGAAAGAGGAGCAATCCATGTGCACACATATCCTCCAATGGGAAAAAATAAGAGTTGACTTTTGTGTCCATATGAGACAAAAAGTGCTTTTCTCCTTTTTATAAATAAGAATAATGCTTTATTTGTGCAACTTAGGATAAGAGGAAAAGTGGGGGCTTTTATTTATTAAAAGGGGAGGGAATATTTCTTTTAATAAATAAAGACTTAGGATAAGATGGTTAGCCCATAGAAAATAATCGAATAAATGATAGAACTAGGATTTGATCAAGAATAAGCAATTTATAATTTAGCAAAAAGGGCTAATAGTCTAGATGACCATTTTTAGGTGTATACAAGTAGAAGGACTCAAGTACAATCTAATGAGTTTCACTCAATTAAATAATAAGGGATACATGGAGTTCAGGCAAGGTTCTTGTGTTTTCAGGAACCAATCAGGAGATCATGTTGCTATCAATAGACAGAGTAAAGGGAACCTGTTCTATCTGGACTCAATGGAGGGAGCTTGCCTCATAACATCAGTAAAAGGAGAAACACAAAAAATCTATCTTGTAACCAAAGAGGAAAACAATTGGTTGTGGCATAAGAGGCTTTGCCACATAAACTTCAATAGTATTGTCAAAGTGAGCAAGAAGAAGTCAGTCAGAGGGCTTCCTGAGATTACAAAACCTGACAAAGGTATTTGTAAGGATTGTCAGTTAGGAAAAATGACAGGAACAAGTTTTAGTAGTAAATCCTTTTCTGCTGAAAACATTATGTATCTCATACACACAAATTTTTGCAGACCTATGAGAACAAAGAGCTACTATGGAGATAGGTATTTCATATTTTTTGTAGATGATTTCTCAAGAATGATGTGAACACTTTTTCTTAGAGAAAAATCAAAGGCCTTTCACATGTTCAAAATCTCTAAGTCTCGAGTGGAAAAGGAGACTGGTAAAAGATTGAAGTGTCTGAGATCAGATAGAGGAGGTGAATACACCTCTCAAGAGTTCACTCACTACTGTGAGGAACAAGGAATAAAAAGGTAGTTGTTTATATCAAGAACCCCACAACAAAATGGAGTCACTGAAAGAAGAAACATGACTCTGATTAACTGTGCTAGAACCCTAATTATTCAAAAGGATCTCCCCCATCTCTTACAGAGAGAAGCTAGTAGCATTGTTGTGTATACATTGAACCAAGTTCAAGTTAAGAAAGAAACCGGTAAGACTCCCTACGAATTATGGTTTGGTTGCACTTCCAATGTAGGCTACTTCATAATTTTTGGTAGTAAATGTTACATTAAAAAAGATATGTATTCTGGAAAGTTTGAGCCTAAGAGTGATGAAGGCATATTTTTGGGTTATTCTACCAAGAGTAAATCCTATCGGTGTCTGAATAAGAAGACTTGAAAAATAGTAGAAAGTATCAATGTGAAGATTGATGAATATTCAAAAGCAAGAAGTAAAATTAGTCATAATGACTATGACATTCATCAGGATCATAATACTCAAAATCACTTGGAATTCAATGAAATGAGTGATGCTAATGAAGGAGAATAGTAGGTAATCAAACCCTTAGATCAGGATGATGATCTTGATGTACCTAAAAACATAAGACCAAATCTAGATGATGAAAAGTAAATTGTTCATGACCATGCTGGAGAAATTGCTCAACTGGAAGATATAGACCAGGAACATCGACCGGTTCTACCATGGTATTTCACATATCATTCCACTAATAACGTTATAGTTGAAAAACATGCTAATATTCTGACCAGGAGAAAGGCTAGAGAAAGTATTATCTTACTTTCTAGCATAGGGCCAAAAACCACTAGGGAGGCTCTGGAGGATGAAAATTGGGTCAAGGAAATGGAATAAGAGATTGAGAAAATTGAGAAGAATGAAACATGGATTCTTGTTCTAAGGCCACAGGAAAAGGATGTTGATAGGCCAACACTTGGGCAAATAATTAAGAAATAATTAACAATTTATGATGAAGTTCGGTTGGTCTATACGTGTCAATCCGAGAGCGTAAGCTTGCGAAAGGTGTCCGAGCAGTATGCCATCAAGGGATGTCGATTATGAGATGAGGGATTATGAATGCATCTAGAACACACAAGAATAAATTTGTAGCAAACTAAAATAATTCTGGCGACAGGAACTGTCACTTCCTGGCGACAGGAACAGCAAAAATAGAAATAAACATTTAAGAAATAACAATAATAACAAATGTAGTAATTCACAAATTCAACTAATCTAGAGGAAATAATTCCAATACCAGGCATATAACTAATCTAATATAATAGTTTACTAATATGAATCTGATACTGCTATATTGATTTGTCTCTTAATATGATAGCAAATTTAGAATATGCTGGTCATTATTAATAATCTATAATGAGAACATGATAATCTTTCTTACCCAGCTATGATATTAATCTGCCTGCAAAACTATTTATGAAAACTAATTATTGAAATGAAGGAAAATATTATTCTATTAACAAACTCAAACAAACCAAATGTAAGCTACTGAAATCACCAGCATTCTTTAGAGTGGGCCCTTCCTCCTCAGTTTGCTAAGTGATGAAATTCAAATGGTTCTCTTAAACTGTTTCAATCATACACGGTACTATATTTCTGATCAAAGTCTTATCCCCCAGACTCTCTACCTGGGCTGCTATATATAACTGAAGGTGGTGATAATGGAATAAAATGATGTGGTCTATATTTGACCTGCAGCCAAATAGCTCACATAAACCGTGGAACAGATTATGGTTACAACATAAGATAAATTTGGGGATTAAACTGATCATTGGTTATTCCATTCTCATGATAGTGAAAAAGTATCTCAACTATGAGATATTTCTTGTCAATTTCTCACAGCAGCCACACATAAAGATTCTATGCACAACTGGAAAACTAAATAATGGAATGATCCATATAAGCCCTTCATCGTTGTCCATAAGGAAGAAAGAAATCTGTTATAACTTTTGAGAAATGGGGAAGGTGACGGTCTCAAATGAGATTCCAATAGTAGAAATTTTATTGTAGAAGAATAATAGCTCACGTCCAAATGTGATAGGAAGTTGCAGTCCCAACTGGCAGGCGACAGGAAGTTGCAGTCCCGACTGGCAGGCGACAGGAAGTTGCAGTCCCGACTGACAGGTAACAGGAAGATCTATGCCACAAATAAACATGCTGCAATAATAAAGATTAGTAAAATGCAATCAACAATGAATTTTCCATATTTTAATCCCAAAACAATATTAAACACTACTTATTTATATTAAACTATATGCAACGTTATAATGGTAAAATGGGTTGAAATGGGATGGAAATGTAATAAAGAAATAAGTAGGAAAGTGTATGGAAAGGATTAAAATATGACATTAAATAGGTTATAATTGGCTCTCATCAGATGTCATTGGGACCAAGTGGGTCTACAAAAACAAATTGAATGAAGAAGGAAAAATGATAAGGAATAAAGCACTGTTAGTCTATAAAGGATATGCACAGGAGGCAGGATTGGATTACAGTGAAACTTTTGCACCTATGGCTAGACTAGGAGTAAGAATCCTACTTGCTTATGCTACTCATAAAAGGTTCAAAGTATACCATATGGATATAAAGTCTGCATTTCTTAATGGTATATTGGAGGAGGAAGTTTACATAGAACGACTGGAAGGCTTCTCATCCACAAAGAAGAGTGGTATGATATGTAACTTGAAAAAGGCTCTTTATGGGCTAAAACAAGTCCCAAGGGCTTGGTATGAAAGATTACATTCATACCTCCTAACAATAGGATTCACAAGAACAAGAGATAACAACAATATGTGTCTCAAGACTAGAAAAGAAGGGAACTTGATTGTTGAAATTTTTGTGGATGACATCATCTTTGGAGGAGATGACAAGATGAGAAAAATCTTTGCTAAGGAGATGAAGAAAGAGTTTGAAATGTCCATGATTGGAGCCATAAAGTTATTCATTGGATTACAAGTCCATCAACTTAAAGAGGGTATTTTTATTTCTTTGTCCAAGTATGTCAAAGAAATTCTTAAATCCTTTGGGCTAGAAGAATCCAGACCAGTTGGTACAACAATGATAACTAACCTCAAATTATCAAAGAAAGATGATGCAAAAGAAGTAAATGAGATGTTGTATCGGTCTATGATTGGCAAATTACAGTACGCAATACATAGTAGACCAAACATAGCACATGCAATAGGCATTGCAACAAGATTATCTGCAAATCCCAAAGAGACACAATTAATAGCAATGAAAATAATCTTTAGATACCTGAAGGGCATTAAGGAGTATGGCCTATGGTTTCCTCACAAGGGGGGCTTCCAAATAAAGGTGTTCATGCATATTGGGCTGGTAATATTCATGACAAAAAGAGCACAAGTGGAGGTGCATTCTTTCTTGGAGAAAAGATTGTGTCATGGACAAGTAAGAAACAAAACTGCATTTCACAGTCGACGACAGAAGTTAAGTATGTGGCTGCTACAATCAATTGCACACAGGTGATCTAGATCAAATAGATATTGGAAAGAATTCAAGAATAGATACCTGCACCCATTGTAATTTACTGTGACAGTACAAGTGCAATAAACATATCTAAAAATCCTATCATACACTCTAAAACAAAGCACATTGCTATAAAGTATCACTATTTGAGAGAGAATGTGCAAAATAAAGAAGTAAGATTGGAATATGTTCCCACAAGAGAACAGGTTGCTGACATATTTACAAAGCCATTACCAAAGAGTACATTTGAGTATCTCAGAGGTAAATTAAGGGTTATACCTCTTCCTAATCTTCAGTAAATAGGCAAAGATGTTCATCAATTCATTATGCTTTAACAGAGGAATCAACCTCATCTTAACTAGATTGACATATAGGACTGTTGCTCGTAGTGGGAGAAGATTTCATTAAGGTAGTCCTTCTAACTAGCCTTTAGCATTATTGTCAAAGGGGGAGATTATGATCGGTAGAGATTTGGTAATGTCATGATTTGTTAAGGTTTTTCCATCAATGCCAAAGGGGGAGATTGTTGGCATTAGGAGATTTACCGGTAAGGAATGTAACCAGTATATGGAAAACTGATTTTGTCATTAATTAACAAAGAGTGATTGTCAACTATGTCTAGGAAGGTCCACAATGTTATTCAATTAGAAACCAAGGACAGATCAATAGGTCAGGAACAACTGACATTGATAAGTGCAGACATATCGGTGATACATAGTAATAAAGCTATAAGTAATCATCAGAGAAATCGGTAATCAAGGAAGATGCAACTAGTAACCAGTAATAGGAACTAAGGAAAGGGTTCTACTGGTACAACTAGAAAAGGGATGATGACAGGTTAAGGTTCTTACCTATGCACAACCTAAGGATATTAACCGATCAGTGAAGATTTCATCACGACTAATGAACCGGGGAAATTCATAGTCAACAAACAATTGTTTGACTCTTTGACCAGGATTTGGTGCACAAAATATGGTAGACTTTGAGTTATCAAGATGACCGATACAAGGCGTGATTGAAGTTTTTAATGTCAAAGTTTGTGGCATTAAAACATAAAGATATCTCTTGTGAAGGAAAGCTTTTGACACGCATCTATCATTTCCTTCATAAAGAGGAAAAATCATGGCATGCATTGGATGTTCTCTTAGTGAACTAAGACTCCACTGGGTGATGGATCCAAATGTGATCTTTAAATAGGTCGTGTATGTAAAAGGTAGAAAGGGAAATAAGTCTATATATTCCTCTATTAGAGATGAATATAGTTTTCCTTCATTCTGCCAAAGAAAAGAGTGAACTTGTACACTGAAGAACCTACCAAGGTGAAGAGAGGAGAACAAAGTAGAGTGTGCAAAGAAGCACACTAGCCAAGGAGAACATACTTGTAGTGACCGGGTGATGATTCTTAGTTGAATAGAACAATGATCTCATCAGGCTCAACAAAACCATCATCAAAAGATCAAACCTTCTATTGCTCTCTAATAATTTCAATAGAAAAATCTTAGTATTTTGGGTGAACATTAACAGGTCTTGTATTAAATCCCTTAATAGGGAGACATTTGTGTTATCTCTATTTGAGCATTAGATGCTATCATTAGTATCAAAGTGGATCAGTCGGTTATCTATGTTGATCAGTTGGTAAAAGGAAGAACTTCAAGCTACTATATGCTAGTCAGTTAAGAAAACAAGCCTTCATACTAAGTATTCATAAGGCAATACCAAGAACTAAATGGAATCAGAGTATACCGAACATCAAGCGTTAGTAAACATCAAGCACACTAGACACTGAGCACCAGTATATTCACCGAGTAGTATTGGGTGTGTTTATCAAGCAATCTAGGAAATAGAATAGTAACCAGTTATGGCATATTTATCTATGTAAATAGTTACAACGGATTCACAAAAACTTTTACCAAGATTGAGGAATATTTATTGTAGATTTAATCATTAAATGTTGTGATGATTCCTATGTAATAGTCAGTTCTAGGTTAATTTTGTACACCATAGATCTTAGGTTATTCCTAAGAAGATGTAAACCTAATTAGGTCATGACAATCTTGAAAATCATAGCAGTTTGCTATATAATTATAATTCATGTCATTTTGACATAAGAGTGAACAAAAGTGAAGGAGAAAGAAGATCTTGAAGCAGTAGCTACCTTCAAGACATCAGACATGGTTTGCATATAAGAGCAGTTATTAGAGATACATATAGTTTATTCAGAAGCAGTCAAGGCTACCAAGCAGAACATAGGAGAGACTACTACACATTGAGGTGATATTAATTCAGTATATCATAGATTTGATTTAGACAAAGTATAGTTGTCATTTACAAATACTTTATGTTATTCTCTAATCATTGTAACAGAGTTAGCAAAATCTCTTAATAGAGTAGACTTAATAGTCTTTTGTAAATCTCTTAACTAAGTACACACTCAAGAAGTGTTGGTTAAATCCGTTAACAAGGTAGATCTAGTCGATCTGATTGTTACTCCTAATAGGGTAAGATCACCAGAAGTGATCACAACTTGTAGCCTTAACCAACATACTTTATTATTTGCAATAGTGAAGAATTTGTGGGTGTCATCCTGTAGACACCTAAAAATCCATTAGAAAATAAAGATTTTTTATTTTTTGAAAAAACCCCTGAAGACATCATCATTAATTAATTATTTATTTAATTTATTTATTTATTTTTATGCCATTAAATCCCTTTATCTTAATTAAGAATATTTAATTAAGAAACCCCTTCCATAAATGTTTAAATCTCATTTAAATATTATTTTCCTATTTATTAATTATTTAATTAATAAATTGACCAATTTTTTTTTAAATAAATAAAATATTTATTTAAATCCTAAACCTTAGAAATATCCTAGAGATCCTTAACCTCTTCTAGAAATTCCTAATCTCGCTTTAATTTTAATTAAAGGGCGATTCCCCCATTTCCTAAGCCTAATCCCATCTCAAAAAAATTTAAATCAAATTTAAATGTTAAACCCTCTTATTTATTAAATCTATTTAATAAATGAAATCCTCAACCTAAAATCCTTTGAAATAAATAAACATTTATTTATTTCCTAAACTCCTAAATATCCTAGAAAGCCCTAGACTCTTGTAGAAAGTCTTCAATCCTTATCCTAATCCTTGGTCCATTCAACCCCTTTGAAAGTCAATCCTTATCCTTGACTCAACCCCTAACCTTACCTCTAACTCTAACTCATCCTCCTAACCCAAGCCCTTCTCAAATCCTATAAATACAATTCTCTTCCAAGAGCAATTTACAAATTCACCTTTCATTTCTAAGTAGAGTTATAATGCTAGAATAATCTTAGATCATAAAGCTTCCAATTATATTTGTTAGAATAGCTCTATTTCATGTTTCTTAACACATCTAGAATAGCTTTTTAATAGATTTGAACTAGTTTCTTTCAATATTTTCTTAGCATTCATGCATCATTTCAAATCCCTTAGAATGTATTAGAAGCAAGCTCCTTGTGTTTAGAGAGCACACCCACATACTGCTCATTGAAGCAAATCAAACAGTGCTCTATAACACTTGTTTTTAGCAACACTCTTGAGGTGGCTTGGTTTATATTTGTGTATGTTTTGAACTAATAAATGCTAGATTAGTCTAATGTTTGAATGTTTCAACCTTTCAAGATAGATAACAGGTTAAAATCATAGTCTACATTCTGGCACGCCCAGTGGGACCCACTTCACAGGTTCTCTGCAAACATTCTGATGAGTTTTGGAGTGTTTTCATATTTTTCAAGCTTATAGGTGGATGGAGCACTTCGAATTCTTCTTCTTCTTCTTGTCTTTATTCTTCTTCTATTTCGTTTACTTCTTCTTCTTGCGAGATCTTGGCCTATTTTTCTCAAAAAAATCCATAAGGAAGCAAAATCATACACACCTTGTTTTAGTGCTTAAAATGAACCCCCAAATCATTCTTGAATGCGTTAAAGACTAAAATTTGCAAAATCTATTCTAGCAAACAAACAAAACCAATCAAATCATTTGCATCCTTGCAACATCAAGGTTTTAGATGCATTCATGCAAAGTTAGGAACACTCATTTTTGGAACTTAAATAGAACTTCAAGTTTGCATTTCAAAAGGTTCAAAATCAACATTAAGTGCATGCAAATAGTCCTAAATCAAACTCAAGGCATCAATCAAGGATAAAATGAAATTCATTTGCAAATGTTTTAAAGTTCTTTTAAAATCTCATGCAAACTAAGAGTCCTAATGGTTGCTAAAATTGTCCTAAAAGCTTTGTTATTTGTTCCAAACAAATGTCTTGTTGCAAAATCTTGAATGTTTCCTAAGTTTTTTTATGCATCAAAATCAAATCTAGGAACCTCATTTTTGGGCATAAAACATACAAACTAGCGCATAGAAATCTTGAATGAAAAACAAAAGTCCAAAGAAGTCATTTTTACTTTGAGTCCAAATCAAACACAATGTTGAGTGCATTAAAAAGTGAAAGAAAAACATTTCTATTCCTTCCTCTTTCAAATTCAATTCAAGAAAACAAAACTCAATCTTGAAGGGAGAAAGAATAAATCAAAGCCTTAAACACTTGTGTCTTCAAAATTTTCAAATTCAACACACTTAAATCAATTTGGGAAAAGAATCTTCATGATGTGCATCTAGGAGTTTCCCATTTTTGCAAATCCTTGTTAAATTAAGTAACATAAAACACTTGAACTCAAACAAGTTCACTTTTTTTACTTTTGGAGAGGCCTGTATGGGGAGAAAAGTGCTTCCTCTCCGGAGAACGACCTCAAACCGGTATCTTCCCCGACAGGTATAAAAATAAAGCACTAAGAAAACTCTCGCTTACATCCCCTCAAGCTTGGGCGATGCATGTTGATGGTAGCCTGAGGTAGGTGAATAATCCCTACTATTTCGGCATGGTCAACTAGGCTCTTAAGTGAGTCATGCACGTACAAACTGATTGGGAGGACTCCATGAAACAACTACAAACCTATTAAAATAGAGGCTACCATATCCACATGTGAAGGTATCAAAATCCTTGTGCAAGGACCAATCCAAGGGGTTTACCAGATCACCTTAAGATACTCACCATATGTATCCCCTTTTAGGGGGTATCAAGCTATGGGCAAGGATTTTGATACTCAACTCCCTTTAGATAGATCTTCTTAAAGTGATTGAAACAGTCAAAGGCTCAGTAAAAACACTTGTTGGAATATACTCTTTTCAAAGCTTTTTCAGATTTAGGAAGTCAGTCACCTTGCTTGTATCCCACAAGGTTGCTTTGTCCCTTGTAAGGATTGTTGTTTCAAAATTCTTTGTTGAAATTTGTCTGTTTCCATTGGAAACATCAAAACTAATCCACAACTTGATTCAGGCTATTTCAGAAAACCTTGCAGAAAAGAGCTTTCAAAAGCAGACAATCAAAACCTTGTTTCGAATCAATTGCCAAGAATATCTCCAGGCTATGTCAGATTTGACCCAACACCCAAAGGCTAAACTTCCCAAATCCCAAGCCTATCAAGAGAAGAATGTTACAGAGAGAAATCTCAAAAGCCATCAATCTTTTGTACAAGCAACCCAAGCCGAAGAAAATACCAGGAAAAGCTTGATAACATGGGCTACAATGCCAGAGTCAAACAATTTGCATATCGGTTCCAAGTTAACCATTTCTACATCAATCTTGAAGGAGAAGATTAGCTAGATTCATCACATATCCACTTTTCCTTTGGAATCCAAGGTTCTATCTCGACAGTCCTCCATCCTAGATTCATCCTAGTTTCATCCTTGCATCACCAAAAATCTTTAGTTGCATCCTAGAAACATTCTTAGTTGCATTTTTCATCATCTTCCTAGTAGCATCATAGGTCATCCATTTCTGTTGCATCTAAGTCATCCCCTTAGAAATAAACATCATTCCATCATCCTTCACCATCATTCCATTAGCAATCCACAATTAGAATCCAAAATCCTTGATCCAAAATCGGACATCCATCATCCAAGTCAACTTCACCAATCCTTGCACCAAATCTAGAGATCCAAAACCAAAAACACTTAGTGTTCAGCACCTTTGAGTTGTTTTCATCCCCTATCCCACATAAAAAATCCAACTTGTCCTTGCACAGCCTCATCGTCTCAAGCAAGAGATTGGCTTGCATTGATAAGAATCCAATTGACCAAAGATCATTAGTCTATCCTCAATTAACCAAATCCTATCACTGATCCTCCATCAGGAAAATAGAAGCTCATTTGTTGACACTTAGTAATCTTCCACCAACATCCCACCAATCATCCACCAAATCTTGATCCAAATCAGAGTATCCCACCAAGCCCCCGTCATCGCCAAATGTTTCACCAATCTATCACCATCTTCTGCCAATCTTCTGCCAACCTTGATCCAAATTCAAGCATCTCACCAATCCTTGTATTGCATTCTAGAAATCCAACATCCTTAGAAGTTTCTTAAGCTTGCATCCATCATTCTTTAGGGTCTTTTAGAAACATCTTGCATCCATCTAGCATCTGTATCTCCACTCCATGCCTGTCGAGACAAGATCTAAAAAATGAAGAACGTGGATCCTTATCAAGTCCCCAGCTCATTTGATCCCAAAATTTATACCAGTGCAATGGTAGCTTATGATCCCCAAATTCAGCAAACTAGTAGTGCATGGGATGATCCCAATATCCCTCTAGCTTCTTTTGTGATAGAAACATTTATGAATCATCTAGGGAATGCACAAATGATTAGTGAGCTCACCGCTCAGAATCAAAGAAACATGTGGGCTAACTTCACACAGGAGGGTACTCCCATTCCACCATATCTCCAACCTCCCATCCCCATCAACAACATCTGAATCCTAGCAGAAGTATACACCCCCATCATCCAACAGATCCCTGATCCACTTCTCCACATATCACAAATAGCTTCGCCCATCCCTCCTCTTTTGCAAAGTAGTTTCATAGGCCCTACAACACAAGCGACACAATCCACTCCATTTCCTCTCATAGGCTCACCATTATCTTCCATAGTAGCTCAATCCATCATCCCTACCCAAAGTTTGTCTCAAAACCAAGTGCCACCTGCCACACAAGCCTTTACACAAGCAGCTCTGCCATGTTCCATGGGCCAAGAAACATCATTGTTTCTAGGGGCAACACAATCATTTCCCTCATATTTCCAACAAGCCTCTACTTCAACACCATTCTTTTCGGGGGGGGGGGGGGATGCAATCATCCTTCCCCTTCACTTCACTAGCCTCTGCATCCACACCATTCTTTCCACGGGGGACACAATCATCCTTCCCCTTCACTTCACAAACTTCTACACCCATGACATCATTTCTAGGGGCAACGCAATTGTTCTCCTCTTTCTCCCAGCAAACTTCCACATCTACATCACACTTTTCATGGGGAATGCAAGCATCTTTATTCACCCCCCAGCAAACATCTACCTAGGCACAAGCCCAACAAAATGGATTCACCACAGGTATGCCTTCCATGGGTTTTTCAAATCCACCATTTGTGTCCCAAATTCCCATCACATCTACCTTTCTAGCATCCTCTACATCACATTTCCCACCATGAACCAGTTCTCATTGGGGCCTCACTCGAGAAGAGATGCTAGCTTTTGGAATACCAACCCACTTCTTTGCATCTGTACCAACAAACCAACAAGCCACCTTCTCCCAAGCAGTGCAAAAACAACCATCTCCACCTTCGCCACTTTCATCCTTTTCCCCATTTGTGAACTGTCTATTCACACCACCCAATGCTTCTCAACAAGTTCCACCACCTCAGCAGCAAAGTTCTTCCCATCTCGTAAGCTACCTTGCCCAACCACCTCTTGATTTTGGCTTCCCTACATCAGTTCCACCCTTAAGAAATGCGGGAATACATCCATCCTACATAAACCAGGCACAAAGCCAAGTTCAACAAGGGCCATCTTATCAACAAGCTACATCATTCCACCAGCCTCCTTCACAACAACAATACTTCCAATCGCAGCAACAAGTCCCTATCATTCCCCAGTAGCAATAAGCTTCCTCCTATCTAGTGCAACAACAACATCCCATCATCCCCCAACACTAGTAAGCAGTTCCATATCCTCCACCACAATATACCCCCGCACCACATCAACAATATCCTCCCCAACAATCATCACTCCAAAATCCATTCCAATCTACCTATTTTGTTAGACAATCTCCATATCCCACTCCATAATATCCACCTCAAAATCACCCTTATTCACCAACACAATTAGATCCATTCCAAATGGGAGTAACCACCCCAACAACAATCAATACTGAGTGGGAAGCAATGAAGAATGCTCTTAAGGAGCTCCAAACTGGTACAAAGAATAAAACCTTCAAGTTTGAAGAGGTGTGTCCCTACCCATTTGACCGATCAATCGTAACTGTTCCTTTCCCTAAGAACTCTGAGACACCCAAGTTTGATAAATATCAAGGAAAAGGAGACCCAGTGAATCACATCAAAGAGTTCTATATGGCATGCCAAGCAGTGGATTACAGTGACAATTATCTTTTGCACCTATTCCCCAAAAGCTTGGGAGGAACTACTATTGAGTGGTTTTACAAGATACCATGTGGGACCATCACAACTTTTGCCAAGCTCTCTGAGAAGTTCATTGCCCAATATGCCCACAATGTTGAAAATGAATGACCTTACTAGACCTTTGCAACTCCAAACAAAAAGAAGGAGAAAGCCTAGTAGACTACTTGCAACGATGGTAGAACCTCACCACCAGGTTATCATACCAACCACCTGAGAAACATCTAACCAAGATCTTCATCAATAACCTGCATCCCAAACTATCCCACTTCATGAGGATGAACTATATCCAAACGTATCAGGATATCAAAAGCAAAGGGATAGATATTGAAAGAGGTCTCCTAGACGAAGGCACAATCCATCATTACAAAAATGATTCCCAAAGTAAACCCAGCAATGATAAACCTTGTTACTAGAATCATAAAAAAAACATAGTCACTGATGGAGCTACGGACACCAAGCATGTCCAAATTGTTGTAGTTGGTCCTACACCTATTCTAGCATATCAACAACAACCTCAACCTCATCAGCAACTTATGCAGCAATATCAGCCTCAAAACAATCAGGAGAACTATCAACAACAAGCACATCAAGCCCATCAAGGAAATCTAACAAATCAAGTTAATGCCATTAATACTACTCCCAATTAGAATAGACCCAGAGCCCAGAATTATCAGAAGAGGATCTTCACACCGCTTGGTGAACCTCTAGATGTTAGCTTTCACCGAATGGCCAAGGCCAACTTGATTATGTACCCACCAATCCAGCAATTTGATGATGCCACTGTGGACAAGGCTTTTGAGGGTACCTGGTTTGAAAGACTTCAAGCCAAACAAAGATTAGATTTTAGTCTAAGAATGAAATCAATTCAAAACAGATAAAACTCTAAACTAAGCCACCTCAGATTGAGCTAAAACAGGTGCACCCAAGCACTGTTTGATTTGCTCTTGCTTAAGGGGATGTGGGTGTGCTCTCTAAGCACTTGGAGCATGTTCCTTATGCATTTTAGGATGGATTGAGATCCATGAAAACCTCAAAAATGGCACAAAATAGGTATAGAACACCTGATTTGCCCCTAAGGCCTCAAGGATCAAATGATGCTGAAATGAAGATTAAGCTACATGATGTTTATGCTAAGATTGTTTTAAACCAAATAGAGATGTGATATGATGCTATGCTTATGCAAAACAATGAAATAAACTATGTTAATCCATTATTGTTATATTAAGATGAGCTAAAATGCTTGAAAGTAAGCTAAATTAGGATGATTATGCTAAGGCTAGAAGTAAAAGGGCATGATAACAATGCTTAAAATGAAAGGTGAATGGATGTTTTGCTCTTGGAAATGAGGATCATTTATAGGATTTGGGAAGGAGGAATGAGTGGCCAGGATCAAAATCCTTAAGAGAGGCCAAGATTCATTCAAAAGGGAGCACATGGATTGTGCTAGTTCAGGGCCACCTCCTTGTGACAAGTGTCATAAGGGCATTGGGTTGAAAGATGGGAGGGATGTGCATAATTTGGAAAATGTGCCTAAGGTCAAAGGGTGTAAGAAAGGGGTGAGGGGCTTCTTAAATGCATGATAAATGCATGTAAGAGGGATAAGGAGGCCTTAAATGCACTTAATGCATGTAAGAGAAGTTGCTAGAAGTTTTTTGACTTTGGGTTAAGCTTAGGAGTTGGCTAACCTTGGTTAGGGAATGTGACAGGATTAAGGGGGGGAATTAGGATTAGGATTAGGATTGGGACTTTCTAGAAGAGTCTAGAATTTCCTTAGGATAAACATGGATTTTAGGAAATAAATAAAGATTTATTTATTTCCATGGTTTAGTTTGAGAATATTTATTAAAATGGATTTAATAAATATGAGGATTAAATATTTAACCTTAATTAAATATTTTGAGTTGGGATTAGGGTTAGGAAAAGATGAGATTAGCCTTTAATCAAAATTAAAGGAGGATTAGAAGATTCTGGAAGAGGTTAGTGGTCTTAAGGAAATTGGCCAAGTTTTGGGCAAAAAATAAATAAATTATTTATTTAGGGATTTTTGGTCAATTTATTAATTAAATAATTAATAAATAAGGAGATAATGTTTAAATAAGATTTAAACATTTTTGGGAGGGATTTTCTTAATTAAATATTTTTAATTAAGATAAAGGGATTTAATGACATAAAAATTAATTAATTAATTAATTAATTAATAAATAAATAAATGATGATGTCATCAGGGATTTTTCAGAAAATAAAAATAATTTATTTTCTAAAAGATTTTTAGGTGTCTACAGCCACTCCTAAGCCCAACTGGTATAAGTCATCACGAGTACTGTGATTATCATCGTGTCAAAGGACACACTACCTTAAGGTGTATGAAACTCAAGAATTACATCCAAGATCTCATTGAGCAAAAGGAGATCCAAGTAGACACACCTACTCAAGCCTCACCTAATACCAATTTGTAAATCGATCAGAATGTGTTCCCACAACACAACACTAGGAAGAACCAAGCTAATACCAATCCCCCTCCCCAGAACCAAGGCAAGGGGAGACAAGGAGATCACACTGGCCACAAAGACTACACCACTTCTTATATCAATTACAACAAGTTTTTTGGATGTATAACCCAAGTCGAGCCCACTGTCAATGTCATCCATGTCAAAGAAGCAGATAGTCAATGTGTTGTTACCACCCATAGAGACCGGACAACTATCATCGGTGCCCATCCAAGACCAACACACAATGCACACAATGCACACAATGCACAATACAATCTCATAGAACATCTTCGGAACACACCAGCCCAAATCTCCATCCTTGACCTTCTCCACACTTCACCCCTCCATCAAGAAATCCTTGACCGAGCCCTCCATGAAGCACAAGTCCCTAAAGATATAAACACCATCCAGTTTGAAAACCTTGTGGGACATCTATCCACACCATATGCTCTTTCCTTCAAACCATCTAACATACCAATCGTTGCACCTGACCACAATCTCCCTCTCTGCATCGCCATTATGGTTAGAGATTTTTCCCTAAACCTGTGTACTTTAAAATTCATTAAGCAGATTGGGTTCACAGAAGCTGATATATCACATGAAGTCATCACCATCAAGGCATATGATAACTTGGAGCATACCTTTGAAGGTACTATTATTTTTCCTATCCAGCTAGGCCCAACAACACAAGACACCATTTGCCACATTGTTGATCTTGACCTACCATTCAACATCCTCCTTGGCTGACTATAGATCCATTCCATCAAGGTTGTACCATCTACTTACCATCAGTGCATCAAATTTCCACATCAAGGCACTAAGGTCACCATCCATGCAGATCCCCAACCCTTCACATACTGTCATGTGATAGAAGCATCATTCCCTCATTCCACCCATTATCCTGGAACCGACATTGGTACTTCTATTGCCAGCTCATCCCGATCCCATTGCGATCCAGAGACTATTCTCACATCCACTCTCTCTTCCATCAAGATCAATAACCAGGGCTGTAGTGAATACACCATGAATGATGCATTTGTAGTAGGGGCCCTCCCACTTGATCCACATACGCAAGGGCGCCTAAGTCACCAAAGCGAACCCACTAAAGAAAATCATGAAATCAAGCAAATGGGACATATGACTTTTGTCTCCCATGGCAACATAAAGAGTCAAGATATGGATCTTGACATCAATAGGTGGTTGTACAAAGATCCCCCACCACCTAGCACTCAACTTCTTGGCTACTTCAAAGACAAGTATCCCCAATCGCACAAGCATGCCACTGAACAATGGAAATATCAAGGCAGTGGTCTAGGACCACAAGAAGGCAGAAGTAAAGATACGATCATAGCAGCAAAGAACCCACAACATCAGGGTCTTGGCTTTAATACCCCTCACCTACATATACAAGAGCCCAATACCGCAATTGGGGGCACCAACATAACTAGCGTTCCCTTCTTGAATAGCCAGGATGGCCTTGTAGAAATTGAAGACATCCCTAAAGAGGAAGTAAAGAAATCATATGATGATATCTTTGATGATGATACCCTCCTAGGCACTTCTATCCTACAACAACTCACCATTAACCTCATCAAACTTCCCCTCGTCCACCCCAAACTCATAGACTAGGACCAACCAAGTGTCACACACATTGGTGAGTTCCAAAGCATGGAAGCGCTCCTAGAGTTCATGGGGGCATTAGACCCACAATCAGGTCAAGATTCAGAGTTAACTCACATTTGTAAGCTTGACCCTAAAGGATATTTTGGGGAAGAGGCAAGCTTTAGCCACAAAAGTGAAAGAGAAAAAGAAAAGCACGAGTCCTTATGTGAAAACCCTTCTAGAGCACATTCTGATTCCAAAAAAGTAAAAATAAAGGGTGTATCTTCTAGTGAAAACTTGGCAATTCAAGCGCTAGAAGATGGAGACTTGCCTCTTCCTCCTATCCAGGATCACAAACCTGAGAAATCGTCTATCATCATAGAGATAACTAAACCAGTCAACTTGGGTACAAAAGAATATTTGAGAATCACCTACATTGCAGCATCTTTAATAGAGGGTGAAGAAATGGCTCTCACTACACTACTCCAAGAAGCCACCATAAACTTTGCGTGGTCATATGCGCATATGCCTGGGCTTGATCCAAATCTTGTAGTACATAATCTTGCAGTGGATCCTAATGTTAAGCCAGTCAAGCAGAAGCTAAGAAAAATGCATCCAAAAGTGGCCTTGTTAGTCAAAGTAGAGCTCGAAAAGCTTCTCCAAGCAAAAATCATCAGAGCCATTGATTACTCAAATTGGATATCCAACATGGTACCAGTCACAAAGCCTTCAAGCAACATCAGAATTTTCATAGATTTCAAGGACCTAAACAAGGCATGTCCTAAGGATGATTTCCCACTGCCCAATATAGACATGATCATAGATCTTACAGTGGGCCATAAGATGTTGTCACTCATGGATGGATTTTTAGGCTATAATTAGATCCGAATAGCAGAAGCAGATCAACATAAAACAACATTCAAAACTCCATGGGGTACCTTCTGTTACAACATGATGCCATTTGGGTTGAAGAACGTAGGAGCTACATATCAAAGAACAATGACAGCCATATTCCATGACATGATCCACAAGATCATAGAAGACTATGTGGATGACATTCTTGCAAAATCAAAAATATGAGGCAAACACCTAAGCATTCTTGAGAGTGTGTTTGATCACCTACAACATTATGGCTTGAAGCTAAATCTGAAGAAATGTGTCTTTGCCATAACATCTGGAAACCTTCTAGGCTTTATAGTTTCACAGTGTGGCATAGAGATTGACCCCAAGAAGGTCAAAGCTATAACAAAAATGCCTCCACCCAGAACACTCAGGTAGCTCATGAGTCTACAAGGAAAGCTCCAATTAGCTGATTCATCTCCCAGCTGGCAGACAAGTGCCAACCATTCACGCATCTGCTTCGCAAAGACACCAGCTTCAAATGGGACCCCATCTGTCAAAAAGCTTTGACAAGCTCAAGGAATATCTAGCCAACTCTCCCATCCTTGTACCACCAGTTTTAGGATGCCCTCTCATTCTCTACATTTCTATGACCACTATGACACTGGGGGCACTCTTAGCACAAAATCATGATGACAACAAAGAGAGAGCCATCTACTATATTAGTCAAACTCTTGTCGGCTATGAGCTTAACTATTCACCCATGGAGAAAGCATGCCTTGTAGTGATCTTCACCACTCAAAAGCTTAGACATTACATGCTCAGGCACACAATCAGGCTCATTTCAAAGGTGGACCCACTCAAGTATCTATTATCAAGGACAACTCTCATAGGCCGTATGGAAAAATGGGTCATGCTACTCAGCGAGTTTGACATCCAGTACATAGATCGAAAAGCAATCAAAGGGCAAGTAATTGCCGATCAGCTAGAGCAGAAGCACCACTAGTGGATGCCTATCCACTAATCATGGAATTCCCTGATGAGCATCTATGTATGATCAAAGAACAACCCATGTGGAAGCTATACTTTGATGGCTCCTATACATCTCATGGATCAAGGGTAGGAATCCTATTTGTCACACCTCAAGGTGACTATATTCCAAAGTCATTCAAATTGGGATTTCCATGTACTAATAACATTGCAGAATATGAGGCACTCATCTTAGGACTCAAGACATCCATTCAATGGAACATCATAGAACTACAAGTGTTAGGAGATTCACAACTGATTATCAAGCAAGTCCTAGATGAATATCAGACAAAGGATGACAAGTTGCTACCTTGCAAAGAATTGGTGGATAGACTGAAAGAGCATTTCCTGAATCTACAGTTCACACAGATACCAAGGATTTAGAACAAAGTGGCCAATGCAATGGAAACCATTGAATCCTTATTGGAGATCCCTCATGATTCAACTCAGTACAAATTTTTAGTTGAGCAGCTACACACACCTACTTATGTGAATGCTGATACAAAAATAGTGTGTGTCTTGGTTGGTCCTTAGTCCCCATGGTACCATGACATCCATGCATATCTAAAGAATGGTATCATATCTCCACATCTCACCAATAACTAATGCCAAAACCTAATTCGCAGAGCTTCCCGCTACACTCTTGTAGCCAACACCCTTTATCATCGAGGATATCACAATATCCTTTCTAGGTGTTTAGATTCAAATGAGGTCATCTTGGCTTTACAAGAGGTCCACGCTGGAATTTGCAATGCCCACACAAGTGGCATGGTTCTAGAAAAGCAGTTGCTTCAAGTTGGGTATTATTGGCCAACCATGGAACATGATGCTTGTGAGTTTGTCAGGAAATGTGTACCATGTCAACAACATGCAAATCTGATTCATGCACCAACACAAGACTTACAACCCATTGTGCCACCTTAGCCATTTTCATGTTTGGGTTTTGACCTCGTCGGCTTAATCACTCCCCTTTCCTCAGATGGACATAAATATATAATTACAGCCACATAGTACTTTACCAAATGGGTTGAAGAGATTCCACTCACCCTAACTACTGGCATCCAAATATCTAAGTTCATCCTTTACCATATCATCTGCCGCTTTGGCATACCATCTACCATCTTCATAGCCCATGGCACACCTTTTGAAAACCAGCATGTGGATGATCTGTGTGCCAAAATCCACATCCATCACCATTTCTCGAGTCCATATTTCCCTCAAGGAAATGGCCAAGCTGAGGCAACGAACAAAACAATCCTCAAAATCCTCAAGATGGTTGTCAATGATTCTGGTCATGATTGACACCTCCAAATAAATCCCACCCTCTGGACCTATCATACTTCCTTTCGTACTCCCACAAGCACCACCCCATATTCCCTTATATATGGTGTTGAATCTATTCTTGTTGGAAAAATAGTCAGCTCTCCCCTTGGGATTCGTGACATGGTTTAACAGCCTCTTGTGTCTTCTATAAGTCTAGTGGTTGTATCGAGCATTAATAGGTCGATGTTTGGGTGCAATGGCAACCACTACTTGTAACAAGTGGTATCATATCTTGGTCACAAGTTTGAATCCCCTTGGGTAACGCTGAGGGGGAGATTGTTGGCAAAATATTCAGTGCTCCCCTTGGGATTCATGACATGGTTTAATAGCCTCATGTGTCTTCTATAAGTCTAGTGGTTGTATTGGGCATTAAAAGGTTGATATTTTGGTGCAATGACAACCACTTCTTGTAACAGTTCTACCTATTGAGGTTGAGCTCCCATCATTACGGGTCTCCATGAAGAACTATACCACTAATGAAGACTATTGCGTGGTGCACCTCACACAACTAGATCTGCTAGATGAAAAGAGACAACAAGCATATGAACACCTAGTTGTATACCAGAATCGACTCAAAATGAGTTATAACAAAAAGGTCCATCCTAGATAGTTCCAGGTCGGTGACATGGTCCTCAAGGAAAATCAGAAGGTCCAAGCACATAGAGAAAAGAAAGGAAAGTTTGAGCCTACTTGGCTGGGCCCCTATGTTGTCACAGCCTGCTTCAGCTCTGGAGCCTACCAGCTATCTACACTAGAAGGTGAGCCCTTGAATGATCTAGTTAACATCATCCATTTGAAGAGGTTCTATGCCTGAACTAGATCCTACATATTCAAAAAATCCATAAAAATTGAAAAAAAAGAAGCTGAAAAAAAAAAGAAAAAAAGAAAAGAAAAATCAGTCATCCAATGGTGAAAACTTGGCAATTCAAGCACCTTGGACAAGTATGTTGGTGAAAACCTAGCAAATAGGCACCATACATAGTGGACTGAGTCATTATCTATCAAACTCCCATCCCCCCCATCCCAAAACCTAGTCCTTTTTCTACCATCCCCATCCCCACCACCATCCCCCCACATTCATCTCTTTAATCCTCAAGCAAATCTGCCATCCTTCCTACACATATCTTGTACCATATCTTGTATAGCTCACTCATTCCTATATATATCCTGTATAGTGAGATCTTCATATCCCAAATCCTGAGCTTCTATACATATCAGTTGTAAATCTCTTCCCGTCTATTGTACATATCATTGCGTCCTATTGTACATAATCCTTTTCAGTCCTACAGTAGCCTTTGCTAAGATAATCTTGTCCTACCCAACCTTGTACTTCAACAACATCAATTGTCAACTATCCTTGATCCCAACGATTCTTCTTTGACTCATCATTTTCCAGTGAACAACAACACTCATTCTCTCATCAATAAGTGGGTCCTTGAGGATGTATCCTTCCTCCTGTTAGACCTAATCTTCCACCAATCACACCAAGTTCATGTCGATGTATTCTTCCACATGTTCAGACAAATCTTCCCACCATCAATCAAATCAAATCTCTCTCCTTGGCAAAGGATGTCTCTTGGAGTTATCATTTTGGTCTTGGATTTTGTCCTTTGGATCTTGTTAATCTTTTATGGCTTCTCATTGTTCTCTCCTCAAAGTCGCCATGATCCTTTATATCATGGTGCACTACAAATGAGGACAATCTGGGGCAAGGTCTTTTGATCTTTCACTTATGCTTGTGAGTCAGTCGAACATGACCCTTGCACGTTTCACATGTGATCTTTTGGGTTACATGGTGCACTTGGGAAATGTCATTTGTTTGTGGTTTCTCCCACATCATGTCTACCATGCTTCCTCTTGGGTTCATGCGTGATGCTGGGGCAACCCTGCATGTCTTTTTCATGTCAGTCCTATGCAACACTGGTGACAAAGCCTTGTGCTCATTCGTAACCTTGGCAAGTCTCTAGCATTGCTATATCAAACTAGGTTTTTCTCTCCACATTTACACTTGGACCTCCCAAAATTCCCCTACATCCTGCATCATCTAGATTAATTTTGCATCTTGCATTTTCATGTACCTACATCCTACATTTTGCATTCCATCTCATCTTTCATTCACCCATCTTTGCTCTTGGAAGCTTGGTTATTTATCCTCCCTTCTTCCTTCATTCTTTCCTTTCCCTTCTCTTTTCCTTTCGAGAAAATTCCACAAAGTTTCTGCTTTGCATTATTTTTTCGAGGGGGCACAACCCCCTATTCCTCTAAATTCTAGCCTGGGGCATCATATTTTCTTGTCTTTGATGCCACGCCACTTGTGGCATCGCATCAAAGAGGGGCAAAATATAGACACCTAAAAATCGATTAGAAAATAAAATATTTTTATTTTCTGAAAACCCCTGATGACATCATCATTAATTAATTAATTAATTAATCAATTTTTATGCCATTAAATCTTCCTATTTTAATTAAACATCTTTAATTAAAGAATCCCTCTCCAAAATCATTTAAATCAAGTTTGAATGAATTTCTTCTATTTATTAATTATTAATTGATAAATTGACCAAAAATCCTTTAAATGAATAAAATATTTATTTAATTCTTAAAACCTTAGAAATCTTCTAAAAATCCTTAACCTCTTCTAAATTTTCCTAATCTCACTCTAATCCTGATTAAAAGGTGATTCCTACCTTTTTTTAGTCTAAACCCTTGATGACATCATCATTTATTAATTTATTTATTTATTCTTATGTCATTAATCTCTTCTCCTATTTTAATTAAACACATTTAATTAAGATACCCCATTCCAAAAATGTTTAAATATAATTTAAACATAATCCCTCTATTTACTAAATTCATTTAGTAAATAAAGTCCTCAACCAATTCCTCAAATAAATTAAACATTTATTTAAAAGCCTAAAATCCTAGATATTCCCTAAGAAAACTCTGCAACCTCTAGAATCTTCTAGAAATTCTTCAACCCTTATCCTAATCTTGGTCCATTCAACCTTTGAAAGTCAATCCTTATCCCTTTGAATCAACCCCTAACCAAACCTTAAACTCTAACTCATCCTTCTAACCCAAGCCCTTCCCAAATCCTATAAATACCCTTCTCTTCCAAGAGCAATTCACTAATTCACCTTTCATTTCTAAGTAGAGTTATGATGCTATAATAATCTTAGATCATAAAGCTTTGAATTATATTTGTTAGAATAGCTCTATTTCATGTTTCTTAACACATCTAGAATAGCCTTTTAATGGATTGAACTAGTTTCTTTCAAGATTTTCTTAGCATTCGTGCATCATTTCAAATCCCTTAAAATGCATTAGAAGAAAACTCCTTGTGTTTAGAGAGCACACCCACATACCTCTCATTGAAGCAAATCAAACAGTTCTCTATAGCACTTATTTTTAGCAACAATCTTGAGGTGGCTTGATTTATATTTGTGTATGTTTTGAACTGATAAATGTTAGATTAGTCTAATGTTTGAATGTTTCAGCCTTTCAAGATAGATAACAGGTTAAAACCATAGTCTACACATCCCCACCATAGTTTTTACCTTCTAACCATGGTTTTTGCGTAACCAAAATATCTGTGTTATGTGATTGATTTATTGTTTTTTTTCATGCACTTTACATTTATCAAGTCAATTGAATGAATGTTGCAAATAATGGATTCAATTGGATAAATTAGTTACTACTATTTGCATATTGAGTATTTAGTTAAACATTTTTTAGGGTACTGATTCACCCCTCCCCTCTCAGTCCCTTATCTTTCCATTCCAACAGTTGGTATCAGTGCTAGATCTCTTATTTGAAGGTTTAACCACTAAGAGGGAAAGATCTAAACATGGAGAGATACAAGTTGGACAAAACTATCAAGAATCAAAAGATTCAGATGCAGATTCTTATTGAGCAATAAAAACAAGCTAAGGATGAATTGAAAAAGTTACTAGTTCAAAGGAAGAACATGACTATTCTGGAATTTGAGACTAACTATTATGAAGAAACTATCGATGATCTATTTGAGAGTATTGGATCCAGTTCAAGAAGTATATTTGACAGTTCTAAAAGTGCAATCTCTAATTTATCTGATAAAAAATTTTATTTGACTGAACAAGTGAAAGCCCTGCAGATCAGTCAAGCGGCACAAATGGTAAGAATGATTGATGTGATGAACAATGCTAGACAAGTTGATCAAGAGAGAAATTTGGCTGTTGAAGATAGAAGATGAATGACTAAACAACTACAAGCAAATAGAACTGAGATACTAAGACTTACTGAGCATCTCTTTGAAATATCCAATCAGATGATTGTTGTAAGCCAAGAGATCAACCAAGTAAATAATGAGTTATCAAGAAAATTTGAAGACATTGGAGCACTTAGGGAAGAAAATGAAAAACTGAGAAATGAAGTGAAGATGCAATTGTAATCACCCAAAAATGGTCATTTAGACTATTAGCCCCTTGCTAGCATTATTTGCTAAAATTATCAATTGCTTATTCTTGATCAAATCCTAGTTCTATCATTTATTTGATTATTTTCTATGGGCTAACCATTTTATTCTAAGTCTTTATTTATTTAAAAGGAATTCCCTCCCCTTTTAATAAATAAAAAGCCCCCACTTTTCCTCTTATCCTAAGTTGCACAAATAAAGCATTATTCTTATTTTATAAAAATAAGAAAAGGTCTTTTGTCTCACATGGGGCACAAAAGTCAACACTTATTTCTCATTGGAGGAAACTTGTGCACATGGATTGCTCCTCTTTCAACCTCCACCCTTGATTAAATCTTTTGCCTCTTAATCTCCATGGTCCATTCCTTTTCAATTCCTTTAAAAGGAGAGCTCTCTTCTCATTCTAAATCCCAACTTTTGATGCTAATCTTATGCTGCAGAATTTCTTGGCGACTTTGGAGCTTTTGGAGATCTTATTGCATTTAGCCTTCATTCTTGCATTCTTAGCTTAGCTTCATGTTTATTCTTTCTTAGCTTAGTTTCCTTTCATGCTCTAGATTAGCTCGCATAGCTTAATTAGTAAGGATTTGTAATACTTCTATCTTTCATTTCCATAGCTTAGCTTGCATTTTCATTCTTAGCATGGCTTGAATTGCATCTTCATTTGGATTCTTGATGATATTGGCATTCTTGCCCTTGTCTCATTGAATCTCCCATTGCATGGTTTACTGGCAAGGTTATTGGCTTAATAGCTCTAGCTGAGAGCACTCTTAAAACCCTTGCACTCCATGCTTAGGGAGCTCTAGGTCACCTTCCCAAGGTTTTCCATTCATGGATTATCTTGGAAGTAATGACTTAGAGAAGTGTACATTCTAGTGTGTACATTTTTGGCGCCCACTGTGCGGCAAAACAGCTTTGTTTTGTCCTTCTTTTCTTGCATTTTCATTGCATGTTTCGGCTATTTTTTTTATTTTTTCCCGATTTCTGTACGTTGTCCTTACTTCTATGTGTCACTGTTACAGAATCTCATGTGAATTTTCTCACTATATCGTGCAAGGTTTTGCTGGTGCTAGCACTTCTGCGCACGAAAAAGTAGTTTTATCACGTGGGCCTGTGTACTTTCTCCCATGAGCCCTTTTACTTTCTCATGTGAGCCTTCATACATTCTCGCACAGGCTTGTGCTTTCTTGTGTGTGGTTCGATACTTTCTCACGCGGCCCTGAGTACTATCTCGCATGAAATTTCACGACAAACAGAGACCCAAAATTCTAGATTTGCCTATTTTGCTTGCTGTTTTCAGTTTTCCTACTTTCTATTTTCTATTTTGCAAGTGATTTTTTTTTTAAAAATTCTGGTGTTTTCGAAATTCATGCCACTCCACAAAACTGGCACCCATTTTTGAGAAATTTTCGCATACGGTATCGAAAATTGAAGAGTGATATATCGTTGGAAAGCTCTTTTCGAGCCTGATCCAACCATGCTAGTTTCATTTTCAAATTTTGTCATTTTATTAGCTATTTTACTTGCAAATTATTTGATTTTTGATGTGCTAACTATTGTGGAGCTAACAAGTTGTGCTTGTAGGTGCTCTTATTGATTGAATATTTTGCCAAAAGAACGCATGTCAAAGCTCCAAATGCACAAGGGCTACTAATGGTTTTTGTAGGGCTGGCCAAAGCATAAAAACCAATCAAGTGCTTGTTTAATTACTTTTATTTTAAGTGTGGCATATACTAGTTGCTTCATTTCTTAGGCACTTAATATCTTGTTGTAGGAATCTTTTTGTGGTAGGAGAGTATGCTCTTCACCCTTGTGGTGAACTAGAAATCTTGACCCACTTCTAGATTTTGAAAGCAAGAGGGTAATTAAACTTTGCTTGGTGTGTTTGGTAGAGATTTTTAAGCTAGGAGAGTATGCTCTTCACCCTTGAGGTGAACCAAAAATCTTGAACCTCAAAGATTAATCCACTTTTTGTTTAGTTCTAGAATCCTTTAGCGAGCCTTCTCTTGAGCAATCAAGAGGAACGACCCAAGTGGGGACAAGCTAATATCGAGCTATTTGTGTGTGTGAAAATTGTACCTGATCTGTAGACACAACACTCAGTAAAACATTAGAGGTTAGCTAAAATCAAAATCATGCAAAATTGAAATCTAATCTAACCAAGCGATTTACTGCCTTCTAATAGGTGCGAGATTAATGTTCTCAGATTGTAATCGAGATCAGTGACCTAGACGACATCTAAATGAAGGATTTGAATGCAATTCTAGATATGGAGTAAATGCAATTAATCTATATTTTTGATATTTTCTATGCAATAAGAATGATAAAAACTGATATGATATGAATGCTATTGAAAACTGATATGCTATGCTAATCTAACAATGATATGTAATATGAATGCAAAAAAAAAATAAGATTGATCTCACAAAGCTTTGAATTCGCAAGTTGATTCCTCAGTCTCCAATTCTCCAGCGTGATTGTGCAAAATATGAGATGATTTGTGAAGAGCTGAAGCCTTAATTTATAGAAATCCAGGGCTTTGGAGGTGCATGAATAAAAGCCATAAATCACTCAAATTAACTCATCTTGATTTTTGAGTTATCTGATCATAAAAGATAGTTAATTCTCAAAATCATGCAAAAACATGCAAAAACAGCTTTTTAACTCAAATTAGAGTTTAGATCAGCTTTTTGAACTCCAAAAGGATGTTGAGTTCCAAAAAGTCAATAACTTGCATTGATTTTCTGATTTGGAGTTTAACTGTTTCTTTTGAATATGCATAATAATTAAGAATTAAATAAATAAATAAAGTGATTTATCCTCAACTCAACTGATTTTTGAAAATAAATAATTAATTTATGGGTTAATTAACTATTTTACCAAACTTTTATTAAAAATTATATTATTAAATAATGACAACATGCTTTAATTAATTAAATAAGAATTTAATCAATTAAAGATAAGAATTTTGATTTATTGTCAAAATTAAATAATACAATTAATAATAGATAGAATTAAATTTAATTACATAATTAAGTGGCAAATATTAAATCTAATTAATTAAATATGAAAATATTCAATTAATCAAATTTTAGGATAAATGTGATTTATTGCCAAATAATTATAAAATTAAAGATAATTAAGATAATTAGGAATATTACTAGGAATATTCTCCGATGCAAAATTTAAGATAATCAATTAGATTTGATGATGTTTAGATGTGCCTTAGATTAGGACTTTGATGTCGATTTCATATGATTTGATGATATAGGAGGTTAATGAACTTATAGCCCATTTTTGGGGTATTACATTTTGCCCCTCTTTGAATTACTGTGCGAAGCGCAGTGGTTCAAAGATAGTCTGTGTTTGATAAAGATATGAAACTGATTCAAAAGATAAACCGATCTCAAGATAGAAACCGATTGAAAGATATTGAGATAGGAGTTGATTGATATTGACTTGATATGGAGATAATAGGTCTTGAATGACCAAAGATAATGTTCACTGTAGCAGCAAATGAACCTATGATTGCGAAAAAGTGTCAAAATGCCTGATTCTGAACCTTAGGATTGATAAGAAGTGAGTGACCCGTTCTAGACTCGATTGTCTTAGCAGAACTAGCAAGTATCACATCTGAATCCTTCAGTTGCCGAAGAACCAAGGAAAGAACACTATGATCCGATGGTTGCAAAAATTGATACAGTTTACAAGATTAAGAAAATATCAGATTGATATGGATCTTGATGAATCTGATATGCCCCAAGTGATGATAGATTTGCCCCGAGCGATGAGGACTTTTGATGAATCAGTGACTAGACGTGATTGTTATCTTGATCACTGATGAAAGATATTGATAGATTTGATCGATAGAATTTTGATTTACAAACTTTGAATTGATGTGCAATACCATGCCCCCTTCGGGATTAAAATTGAAATCTGACAAGAGAAGTCAGCGTTAAATGGTTTAGAAGCATGTTAATTGATTTGAGAAGTGGTTATTTACATTCGAGAACGCATTCTGCATCATTGGAAGGTCCCAAAAGACCAAGTTTGACTAGGTTTGACCATGAGTTGACCATGGTTGACCAAGTTGAAATTTTGATAGTTTGATGTAAGATAATCAGTTAAGTTGAATACTAGATTTCTGTGATGATTGAAGGTCGAATATGCAAGTAGTTAATAATATGAATGATCTCAGATTTGAATTTTGATCCCGAAAAAGGATTCTACTTGCTATTTCATTGGAGGAACCTTCGTGTGAGATTCAGCTCTTGTTAGACTTGAAGATGCGATTTGAAGAATCATTTAAGCATTGAAGTTCGTTTAATCATTGTGAGATCATGCAATGAGACATGCAAAATGAAATGCAACCTAAGACCTAGGACCTAGTCACTGATCATGTGTCGATTTGTTATCATCATTGAACTTTTAGGTAACCGGATAAATCAATACAATGCCCACTAGCCATGAAACCATAGACATATGAATATTGATTTGTATGTGCAAGAATCAATACAACACCCACTGGTTATACAACCATGGACATATGAATATTGATTTGTTTTCGGAATGTTGGATTAGATATAAGCACCAAGGCACAAACGCCAGGATGACCTGAATATCATGTCCATTTTGATATAGCAATTTGTACAAGCATCAAAACATAAACGTTGTGATGACCTGAGTACACCTTGCATTGCAAACACATCAAACAGTCAAGAGATCATTCTAAATCCAATGTGAATTACCCGTAGTGACCCTTTATCGTTCACATCCTTAGGCAAGATTGCGTTCCACAGTAGGAGAAAGAACTTACTCAAAAAGACAATAGTTAGATCAAACTTCCTTGAATTTTTCGGGTATCAATGGTCGAGGTACGCATGGCCATCCAATTCGAGATAGAGGCTCTTACAGTCGGACACCATTTCAATCCAAAATTTCCAAAGCTGTTAGATTTTCACATACAAGCAGAAGACAAAGAAAAGATTATGCCCCCAGTCATCACTCTCTAAATCCTGTAAAGGACATCATTGAAGAGCTCGAAGGGACACAATATGCAAAAATCTCAATGCGAATCAGTAAGCATACAAGGAGATAAAAGCATGAAAAGCACAGATTGTTTTCAGTTGAGTTTTGATGTTTGATTGTTGTTGATGCAAAATCCTTTCTGGAGACGAGACAGACTGACTGACTCAACTTGAAGCTTCAAAGGACTCTGAGTGGATATGACACGTCTAAGATACATTGGAGGCCATAGGATATGACATTGATTACCCCCAAGTTTGAACATTGATAGGATACAGACCCTTGAGCTGATTGGTGTACAGACCGACTTATTTAAACCAGGATATGCAGAAACAAACCGGGAGATATGTACAAACTAAAGCAAGACTGAAAGCTGGGAAAGACCAAGATTGTGCTGATAGATGGAGCATTTTGGAACAAGTGGTGCCCGTTTGCCGAGTTTTCACCATCTTGGTAGAGATTCTCTTTTTGCTACCGAGGTGCCTGTTTCCAGGTTTTCACCAAGGCACTTTTTCTTTTCTTTTTTCTTTTTTTTGTATTTTTTCATTTTTTCAATTTTTTTGTACTTTTGATATTTTTTGATTTTTTTTGTACTTTTGATATTTTTTGATTTTTTTTGTGAATCATCAAGGTACCTATTGCTAGGTTGTCACCAAGATGTTCATTTTTTCAGGACTTTTTCTGATTTTTAAGATTTTTTCAGGACATTTACCAAGCACTGAATGCCTTAGGCATAGAATTTCTTTAGATGGAGAACGTTGATTGGTTCTCGAAGCTGTTCTCCTTCAGTTGTTGAGAGTTGATAGGCACTAGAGCCAAAAGTAGCAGTGATTACAAAGGGACCCAACCAATTGGGTTCGAACTTCCCCTTGCGTTCTCGATGTGATTGATTTTTAGGATTTTCTCTCAACACTAGATCGCCAACCTGAAATTCTCTATGTCTGACTTTCTTGTTGTAGCCTCTAGACATTCTTTTCTGATACACTCTGAGATGATCATACGCTGCTTGTCTGCGCTCATCTAGTAGTTCAAGTTCTTGTAACCTCGACACTCTGTAGTCTTCATCAGTGACAAGTCCATTCATTTTGATTCTGAGTGATGGGATTTCAACCTCAATAGGCAATACCGCTTCAGACCCATAAACTAAAGTGAATGGTGTAGGCCCAGTAGGTGTTCTGATACTTGTTCTGATACTGGTTATGATACTGATTTTGATACTAATTCTGATACTGGTTCTGATACTGATTCTGATAATTGTTCTGATACTTGGTATACTTGATAGCATCTTTTTTCCATTGCAAACTCCCAAGCAAGATCATATCGTGCAGTCCCAATGTCTAGCAAGGTGGAGAACAAGAGGGATTGGCAAGCTGGTGGATGAGATGGAAGACAAGAGAATGAAGGAGAATGAAGGGAAGAAATCCTCAAGGGAAAACTCCTCAAGAATACCCAAGCTAGGGAAAAAATTGTCATGTAAAGCACATTTGGACAAGCAATGAAAGGCCATCATAGGATAAGTCACAATAGTGTAATGCCAAAGAAAGAAAGGATGTAGTCCAAAAGAGTAGACATGTCAAGAGGCTTCGTAGCATCGTGTTTTACTCTTTCTCTTTTTTTATTAGATCAAGACCAAAGGGGAAAAGGATAGCGATAGGCAAAAATGAATGGAGGAAGATGGATATGAAGGCTAAACATGGAAGCAATGAAAACAAGGTCATCATAAGATAGCTCACAAAATAGCCAAATATTCGTGTATAGATCAACATTGTCAAGATCAAAGAGAGAAGATGAAATGGATGAAATATGTAGAAGAACTACGCATAATGCCTGATTGCCAGGTTTTCATCATGGTACTTATCCAAGGTGCCACAAGGAAGTGGTTTTCACCATAGGATGAATTTATTTCTCTTTACTTTTGCTACCAAGGTGCCTGTTTCCAAGTTTCCACCAAGGCACATTTTTAATTTTTTTAATTTTTCATTTCTTTTTTAGAAGAAGGCAAGCTTTTTATGTAATGCTCCTTGAAAGGATAAACCATGATATGCCAAGGATTCAAAATGACACGCTCAAAGATGCTGATAGGGAAAGGGAGATGGAAGAGAAAAATGGAGGATAAGGTTTTATGTAAAGCGAGTGAGGTTGGAAGATAGGAGGAATAGGCAAGTGAGGAAAAATGATAGGAGGTAGAAGGATAATGCATGGAAAGATTGTGAAAGGGTAGATGGAAAGGAAGGCAAGATCAACGTAAACACAAACCTTGAAGGGTGGCGAGAGGGTGGAGGAAACGTGAATGAAGGAATACGTGAAGGAATATGGTGAATGGATAGCAGAGGTTGAGGTTTGGGCACATGAAATGGAAGAATATTTTTGGAAGGAGATGTAGTGGAAGCCTTTGGAAGCTTGAATGTCAATTTCACTTTTTGTTCAACACCAGACTCTTTCAAGAGAGACTTTGGAATCCATATAGTCGTAGGCTTTTTATTTCCTTTTGATGATCTAGAGAGAATATCTTCAATGATGGATTTTGGAACCCATACTTGTCTTGTAGTTTTTTTCTTAGATATCTCTTTTGACTTTATGTTTCCATGTCTATTAGAGGAGACATGGTGATCTTCTTTTTTTGATGGATTCTTGTATTGCTTCTTTTTCTTGTATTGAACATTCAAGTTACTTCCAAAAGACTTGGGATTTGTGGAAGAAGAAGGATAATATGACTGGTGTAGATGGGTGGATGGATGAAAAGGATTCAAAGGTATGCATCTATGTTGATCTTGAGAAAAGATAGGAGATGGAGGGATGTAAGGACCTAAGATGGATGGCAAATTAAGAGAGTTAGGAGGGGAAAGTGAAGGGACATAAGGACCCAAGATGGAAGGTAGATATGAAGCCCTTAGTAGTGGTGGAAGAGGTCCAAGGATGGAAGTGGAAGATGCAAAAGGATAATCAATAAGTTCATCATCATCTATATGACAACCAAGGATATCAGCATCTTTAGAGTGAGCATTAGAATTTTCAAAAGACTCATGGACATCTTGAATATGAGAACCTTCTTTGATAGGATTGTTCAAAGCTTGCAAAGACTTAGGAAGAGTAGAAAGTGGACGTGAACATGGAGTGGTAGAACAAGAAGATGAAAGACTTTGATCTTGACAAGGATCTTCGGATAGCATAAGCGCATAATTTTTCTCTTGTTTTTCAATAGGCTTAACATTGGAAGGAACACCATTTTTACCAACCTTAATGGAAGTATCATCTTTGGAAAGCGCAAGCATAGTAAGGTTATTTTGATTGTCAATAAGCTCAACAGTGTAAGTAGTAGCTTGATCTTGCTTAGGCGAAGACTTAAGACATGGTGGAATGCATGAAAAAGGGGGTATAGGATCAAAAGAACCCTGAGGCAGATAAGAGACATTGGGAAAAGGAGTGGATGACATGGAGGGTTCTTGATCTTGATCCATCTTTATGTTCTTCTCTTTATCATTTTTAGAGTCCTCTTGACATGGAGCCACTTCTAAGGACAAGGAAGCATGTTGGGATTGTATGGATGATTTTGGAAGAGATGGTGAAGGACTAGCTGAAGTAGGCATTATAACATATGAAGGCTTAGGCTCTTTAGATTTATCATTATTGAAAGTCTTTGCAGCCAAGTGAAAGTTAGCTTGAGTTTCTTTAAGAGGTAGCCCTGGAGGATAACTATAGGGAACCACATGAAAAGTATCAAGGCTTGTGTCGGATGAAGGTTCTGTGAAAGATTTGAAAGACTCAGAAGCTTTAGGAAATGTACGAGTATTGGGGGAAATAGGGGATGGAAGGGAACCATCACCAAACAAAGGTTCAACATTAACATGATCTTGCTTGAGAGTGTAATCTTTATTTTCAGCTGGAGAGTTCTTAGAGGAGAGATCCTTATAGTATTGACATTTCAAGCTAGCACGATGCATTTTATAGTCCTCAGCAGTAGTAGATGGATCATCATCAAGGTATTGTCCACAAAAGCCATCAAAATCTCTTTCAAAATCAGAATCATATGGATCACCATCACGATCTATCCAATGTGACGGCCCCTTTGTAGTAAGTAGGAATGAACGATGAGGAGGACTCTTAGGAACAGAGGTGTCATAGGTATCATTACATTTTCTGTCATCATAGTCATCATAGTCTTCAAAGCTAGATGTGTCACTCTCTGTGGAAGAGGTATCATATTGCTCAAATTTTTTTCGGGGGCATGGTGGCATGTACAAGTCTTTATCAAATGGAAAAGAGTATAGAGGTTCCTTTTCTTTCCCAAGTTTGTCAAGCTGGACTTGCATAGCATGTATCTGTTTCATTATAGTGGCGATCAGAGCTTCTTCCTCTTGTTTACTAATTCTTTGAGACATGTGTACTGATTCTCAATAGCTACTGATTTGTTCTTGACACAATGATATTTTTGACAGATTCTGGAACTAGGCTAGAAACATTGGATATCTTGCAATTTGACAATTTCTGACAACTCTCTCAAATTTTTCCAAACGACACTCTGCAGACTCGTACGACACTGGGTAGTCTATGAAATGACAGTTGCTAAACTCATACGACAGTTGGGTAATACTGAAATGACACTTGACAAAACTCGTACGACTTTTGACTTCCTGAAATGACTTTTGACTCCAGAAAAGATTTTACGTCAATTTTTGCAAAATGTAAGGTTTTCAGTTTTGGATTGTTTGCAAATTGTACTGTCCAGATTTTGAAGGTTATACCAGATTTGATCATTTTTAATAGCCAAGTAGATAAATAAGCATGCAGAATAGCAAGCAAGTGATTCCAAGCATGTCTGAAAACAATGAACAAGGGCAAAAGCAACCTTGCACATGAACAATCAAGTGACCAAATTGTGCTAATCCCTGAGAGTACTAATTGTGTATGTTTTGAAAAAGTTTTGCAATAATGCACATATACCTGAAAGTGAAAAATTGGCCTCTCTAGGGTTTTTAGTAATGGTTTGACTCTGCAACTTTTATGATTCAAAGGGGTGAACTCCAATCCCGGCGCACCAGGGTTTTGACACAGTCCGAGAACTTAATCTTCAAGAGCTGCTAGGGAGATCTGACAACCCAACAATGAACCATACCCGTGGAGATTTCTTCCACAAGGACATTTATATAGCGGTTGTCACTACCATGGCGAAAATGGCTATTACCGCTTGAGGTTCCGTCAATGCAGTTTGCCCTGTGAAGGGATTGTCCGCTACGGTTAACCCTCTCTAAAGATGACTCACAATAGTATACCACAAGGGGACTTGGCTCCAGATTCAAGGTTTTGACACCTCTTCACTTTTAACCCAAACAAAGCAAGCAGATTAATCCGACACGCTAAGACAAAATTTTGTTCCACCAAGGTCTGTGATATCAACTCCACGTGATCTATCAACCTCTCCGGGGAGAGAATGTATCAATCAATAAGAGAAAATGCACTAATCAATTTTGATTCACCAAAGCTCGTGATATCAACCCCACGTGATCTATCAACCTCTCCGGAGAGAGAATGTGTCGATCAATAAGAGAAGACTCACTAACTAAGTTGAATGTGAAACGCACTAAGTATCCTCCCTACCTACAAGGATTCTATCGTCAAGAAGGATTTCGCTAGGAATCCAATCTCTCAAGAATCACAAATAGTGTTCATAGGGCCTAATTACTATGTGAGCACAGATGTATGTTCCGAAAGCAAATCTACCAAAAGCATCCAAAAAGTAGAAAGAGGAACACTTAACGTTTAAAGCGAATATGAGATGAGTCCACAAGGTGGAACACTTAACACCTCACACAAGCTAAAAACGAGTCCACAACTTAGAAAACAAGGGAGTTCCTAAAAGCACAAAAGGGTTGCCAAGTGGAACATTTAACGCTTCTGTCCTGTTGACCCCTCCCCTTTATGGCGCTGAGATTGCAACCACGGGGCGGAAATGAGGGGCCGGCGGATTAGCGAGTCCAATAACCCAAGATAGCAATCAAGATCAATCACAAGTATTCTAAGACTACTTAATGAATCCTTAAGGGTTCACAACCTAGTATCAATTATGCAAGTGTGTAGAAATAGATCAAAAGCATGAAAAGATGCACACAAGCTTGACACATAAGAGATTTATTTTAAGTCCCAAATCAAAATATTATTAGATGAAGGAGAATACCTGGGATCCTTGCAACGCGCTTAGTAGATTTTACTTGATTTTTAGCAATTTTTGTTGAGCTTTTCCATGCAAGCAAGTGACGAACTCTCCAACAAGCAAACAAGCAAACAAGATATGCAAAATATATTCAACTTATGAAAACCATAGGGTTAGCTCTAAAAATCAATTATTATCAGTAATAATAACCAGCAATCAACCCAAATGACAACTCATATCATTCATTGAACCATGTAAAAAAAATAAGTGCATACCCATCACAAAACTTTATTTTTTTTGCTGCATTTGACCTAGTCAACAAGATCTAATTTTTTTGATATGATTTTGGCCACAAAAATAGAAATTCAGAATAGAGACCCCTACTAAAAAACAGAGAGCTTTCCAAAAATGCAAAATTTTTAGAAAAACCTCTTCCTTTGTGCCCTAGAGACCCATTTTATCAAAACAGACCAGTTTTTTCAAATTGACTATTTGAGCTATGATATCATGTCCAAATTTAAAACACAAAGAATGGACCCCCTGTATAATTTAAAGAGCTTTCCGAAAATATAAAAATTTTCGAAAAATATGCTGATTTGCGTCAGATATTAATTTTTTCCGGAATTTCAAGAAAAAATTATTAAAAATTCAAAACATTTCAGAAAATTCTAAATTTTTTACTGTAGCTTCCATGACATGTCACCAACCTGCAAAAAAAATTTCAGACCAAAATTCCAAGCAGTTTGGGAGATAAAATTAAATCTTTGAAAATTTGGGGTTTTAGCTCCCAAAAAAATCAAAACCAGCATGCAAAGGTGGGTTGCCCCACGGTGGGCGCTAGAAATGTGTGTGTGAAAATTGTACCTGATCTGTAGACACAACACTCAGTAAAACATTAGAGGTTAGCTAAAATCAAAATCATGCAAAATTGAAATCTAATCTAACCAAGCGATTTACTGCCTTCTAATAGGTGCGAGATTAATGTTCTCAGATTGTAATCGAGATCAGTGACCTAGACGACATCTAAATGAAGGATTTGAATGCAATTCTAGATATGGAGTAAATGCAATTAATCTATATTTTTGATATTTTCTATGCAATAAGAATGATAAAAACTGATATGATATGAATGCTATTGAAAACTGATATGCTATGCTAATCTAACAATGATATGTAATATGAATGCAAAAAAAAAATAAGATTGATCTCACAAAGCTTTGAATTCGCAAGTTGATTCCTCAGTCTCCAATTCTCCAGCGTGATTGTGCAAAATATGAGATGATTTGTGAAGAGCTGAAGCCTTAATTTATAGAAATCCAGGGTTTTGGAGGTGCATGAATAAAAGCCATAAATCACTCAAATTAACTCATCTTGATTTTTGAGTTATCTGATCATAAAAGATAGTTAATTCTCAAAATCATGCAAAAACATGCAAAAACAGCTTTTTAACTCAAATTAGAGTTTAGATCAGCTTTTTGAACTCCAAAAGGATGTTGAGTTCCAAAAAGTCAATAACTTGCATTGATTTTCTGATTTGGAGTTTAACTGTTTCTTTTGAATATGCATAATAATTAAGAATTAAATAAATAAATAAAGTGATTTATCCTCAACTCAACTGATTTTTGAAAATAAATAATTAATTTATGGGTTAATTAACTATTTTACCAAACTTTTATTAAAAATTATATTATTAAATAATGACAACATGCTTTAATTAATTAAATAAGAATTTAATCAATTAAAGATAAGAATTTTGATTTATTGTCAAAATTAAATAATACAATTAATAATAGATAGAATTAAATTTAATTACATAATTAAGTGGCAAATATTAAATCTAATTAATTAAATATGAAAATATTCAATTAATCAAATTTTAGGATAAATGTGATTTATTGCCAAATAATTATAAAATTAAAGATAATTAAGATAATTAGGAATATTACTAGGAATATTCTCCGATGCAAAATTTAAGATAATCAATTAGATTTGATGATGTTTAGATGTGCCTTAGATTAGGACTTTGATGTCGATTTCATATGATTTGATGATATAGGAGGTTAATGAACTTATAGCCCATTTTTGGGGTATTACACTATTCTGACCCACTATAAACTCAAGGCTATCAAGAACACAAAACCTTGGTAGATGTAGTACTTGTCTTCACTTAATGTGAGTACTTGTGGGATTGTGACCATGAGGAAATTGTGAGCAAAAATGCCTAAGGTACTCTTGTGGCACGAGGTCCGTTACTTGCCACAAGGTAAGGAGCTAAAACTATTGGGTTTGAGCCTAACAAATGCTACTCTTGATCACTTGTCATACCACGGTTACCTCTATAGCTACTTGCTAATTGAGCTTCTTGCTCATCTCTTGGCTTGAGTCAATTGATTGTTGTAAGTTTTTGAGCACTTTTGGTGAGCCATCTCTATTGTTCTATCTTGACAAGTGATCTTCATTAGCTTTTCTTATCTCAATATCTGAAAAACTTTGTCTCATTCTATTAGTCAACCAATAATTCTTTTCATGCCGGCTACAACTCGGTCTCAATTTGAGCAAGAGAGTCACCCTCCATTCAATTATACACAGTTACCTTCTCCAGCCAGACACTCACGAGTGCCAAATAGCAATGAAAGTTCTAGTCCTAACCAATCTAAGGATTCTAAGGTCACCCCGTGGTACAAAGGAGGCTTCCTTTTTTTGCATTCAAGACCTCCAAAAACATAGACAGTGTCTCACTCACTCTCACTGAACAAGAAAAGTTCCACCATTTGCAAGAACATTTTGAGCATAAGGACAACCAAGCACATTTAGACAAAATGGATGCTGCTAGATGCATGGCTATGAGAGGAATGTCTCACGAGTAACCCAAGATTAGTTGCTATGAGCATAGACCACTTTTTGGTACTAATGGCAACTATGGCAACAACACGCCACCAAGGTCTCCTCCAAGATGAACTTTTGTTATACCTTCTTCACCTCCTAGATCTCCTCCCTCTCATCATGAGGAAGAAGCCACCGATGAAATTTCTAGTGAGGAGCTTATGATATTTGAACAAGATGAGGTCTCCCAATGAATGATGCATAAGCTTTTAGAGCGTAATGGAGACCAATATTTTCAATTCATGACTTCTAGAGGATACAAGCTTCCTCCTGGTTATGATGTCTGACAAATTATCCAAGAAAGAGTGCCAACATAATTGGAAATCCTTAGAGAGGAATTACAATAGACAAATCAACGTCTTTCCCAAATGGCAATAGAAAGGGAGCCTCCAAAGGTCTCTTTTTTAGAGTCTATCTGTGCTCTTCCCTTTGATAGGAGTCTATACATGGTCTTGTTTCCTAGGGATATTAAGGTTCTGAAATACGACAAGTATGATGGAAATGGTAACCCCCATGACCATGTGTGTCACTTTTATGCTCTTAGCATGGACTTCCTTCATGAAGACACATTGCTACTACAACTATTCCCTCAAAGTTTAAGAGGACAAGCTTTGGAATGGTTTGCGAAATTGACACCGCCTCTTAAGACTTTTGATGAGTTGGCTAGGCGCTTCACCCAACATTATTCATACAACATCCAACAACCTATCACCATGATAGATCTCAGTGCTCTAAGGCAAAATCAAGGTGAGCCATTTGCCACGTACTTACAACATTGGAGGTCATTGTATTCTCGATATCCTTGTTAGCCACCTGAAAGGGAAAAGATTGACATTTTCATCAACACTCTTGTGCCTAAGCTGTATTATGATCTAAGGAAACAATTGTTCTCCTCTTTCAATGACATGGTTGAAAGTGCATATCAGATTGAGGATGTGGCCATAATAAAGGGGGATATCATTATTAATAAAGATACTAGAGGCAATGGCAAGGATAAGAGAAAACCTTGGAACAGAAACAAGTATGTTGTTAATGATGGGGTTGTGGATATCCCAAAAGCTAAAGAGCCTACTTTCAACCTTTCAAATGCTATCTACACAACAAAACAACAAGAGGCTGCCAACACTCACAATGCTCCTAAGCCTTAGTATGCAGACAAGCCAAAGAAGCAATACCATCGACGGGTCTACACCAAGTTGGCCGAACCATACAATGTGATTCTTAAGACTTTGGTTGCCAACAAGTATCTTACACTTCCTAACAATTCTCATCCCTATGATCCACCAGTTAAGCTTGGTTGGTGGAGAGAAGATCATTTCTTCCACTATCACATAAATAAGGGACATAAGATGGACAATTGTTTTAAGCTTAAAGATGCTATCCAAGATCTCATTAATGGAGGCACCATTCTCACATATGGCTTAGTTAAAAATTCTAATCACAAGGCTTTCAAGACCCCTCTACCTGAGTATGAAAAGGGGGAATCCTCTCAAGAAAATAAGAAGAATCATGATGCAAAGATCAACTATACATATACTCCCAATTCACCTATGATCAACATAGTAGAACCCGTTGAGAGTGTTCTTATGATGAGATCTCAAGATGATAATGACACCAATCATGGTATGTCAAAGTTGGTCTTGCAAACACTAGATGGTTCATCTTCCCAAAGTGAGACACTAAATGCTGTCACTAGGAGGCAAGCCAAAATTGTCCTTAAAACTACGCATGATCCCAAGCAAGCCTCTTCTTCCAAACAAGTGGCTCCTTCAGTCTTGTCTAGCTATGACCTTGTGCACCAGTTGCAACGGACACCCGCTCAGATATCCATTTTTGAGTCACTTGAGTTATCCCCTTTTCACAAGGAGATCCTTGAGAAGGCTTTACATATAGAAAATGTACCCAATGACATTGATCCAGATCGGTTCCAGGCTATGGTCAACCATATCTCATCTCCCCACTACCTATCCTTTTCTGCAGAGGATGACACATCTCTTAGCCACCCCCATAATCTTGCTTTACACATTGAAGTCCAAGTCTACCACACTCGAGTCCACTGAGTCCTGATAGACAATGGTGCAGGGCTAAATATTGTTTCTTTCCATGTGGTGGAACAGTTGGGTTTGTTAGAATTTTTTGTAGATCCTAAGTGGAAGATTACTATAAAAGCATACGATGAAGTGGAAAGATCTTCCAAGGGTCTTGTTATGCTGCCTGCCCGAGTGGACCCTATCATGAAAGATATTATGTTTCAAGTGTTGGACATCCCACTCGCATATAACATTCTTCTAGGTCATCCTTGGATCCATGACATGCAAGCTGTCCCTTCCACCTACCATCAGTGTGTCAAATTCCTATACAATGGCACTGAAGTTGTGATTCCTGGGGATAATGCTATAGCTATCAATACTCTAACTGCTGCTGAGATGTTTGTTCCTCACAACAAACCTTCTCATGATCCTAATGCATCCCTGATTGCTACTAAGAAAAAATTAAAGATGATGAGCATTGGTATGGGTGAATACACACTAGATTCCATTGCCGCTATGCCTACTTCTCCTAAATCATATGGGAGACCCTTTGACAAGATGAAGCCTTCCACTTCCACTATGACAGTCTTTGATACCTTTGTTCATTCATTTGTACCCCTAGAGGAAGAAAAAGAAGAACAAGCTATAAGGGAGTGGATATATAGAGACAAAGAGAGCAGTACAATAATTGCTACTCCTATCTCCCCTAAGTGCTATGGTAAAGGCTATAAATTTTTGCAGCAAATGGGCTATCAAGGTCACAGACCTATAAATGATAATGAACATGATGCCCTAGTTGAGCCTTTGAGTCATACCAATGGCTGACCCTCTAAGGATACCACAGGTCTAGGATATGGTACCAATGATGACCTCCCTAAATGTTCCAGAAATGATCCCATGATTGGTGATTCAGACATAGATATAGATGAGTCACCACTGCACACTATGGCTCAAATAGAAGATAGTCTCCCTTCTAATTCACTCCTTTGGGGAGAAGAACGCATACCTGATGAGGACACAAGTGAAGCCTCTACACCTAGAAGTAGACAATGCAAAAATATCTTACGATTGGTAGACAGAGGAGATCTCACACATAATGACTTGGGTGCCTCTACTTCTCAGCATCCTAAGCCTTCTTGGTGCAAACATCCTAGTAGAAGCTCAACAATGGATTCAAATGAGTATGAATGGGATACCCTCTCAGAGGGATCTTCCATGATGGATATGGAAGTTGATGTGGTTCATACTTATAGTTCCCAACCTGATGTAGTTGATGAGTCTCACGTAGGGTCCGATGAGTTCAATCCATGTATTTCTTTAGTGGACTACACTGGTCCTTCTATGTCAAATCTAGATCTTCACACTTTTGGAGCCTACTCTATAGGCTCAACCTCTCTCGTCACCAGAGATGGCACATACTGCATAAATGCTCTTGAACCTGTCACTTCACTTCCTCTCATACACTCAGATCTCATAGATTTTTCTACCCAAGATCAAAGACCCGCATTGCCTTCTTTCCAAAATGACTATGAGATCGCCTGCTACCTCAATGCCATTGAACCTGTTACTTCTTCCACCAATGAACTAGTGACAAACATGACTGACTCAGATATCAAGTACCTCTGTCATAAAATCAAAAGAAAAAAGCAATGGTCGGATGGCACAAACCACATTGTGGTGGTATCCGAACCTAAAAATAGTAAAAATAAAGATGTATCTAAGGGTGAAAACCTCTCCGAGGCACTCGAGGATGAGGTACTTGGTAGTCTACCTAGCTATTTTCAAGAAAGGTCTTTAGTTCTAATAGAGCCTATGCATCCCATCAACTTAGGGATAGACGACTCTCTTAAAATCATACATGTGGCTCAGTCCCTTTCAATAGAGGAGAAAGAATAATTTGCTACATTCTTTCAAGAGAAAAAGATCAACTTTGCATGGACATATTCTGACATGCCTGGTTTAGACACCGAGCTTATCATGCACCATCTCTCCATTTCTCCAGAGGTAAAACCTATCAAGAAAAAGCTCAGAAAGATGCATCCCCATGTGGCATTACTAGTTAAGGCTGAACTCGAGAAACTTCTGAAAGCCATCTTCATCAGAGCTATCAACTATGCTGAGTGGATTTCTAACATTGTCCCTATTTCCAAACACGACAAGTCCATTCGCGTATGCACTAATTTTAGAGATTGAATAAAGCATGCCCTAAGGATGATTTTCCACTTCCTAACATTGACATGATAGTGGACATGATGACGGGCTAGGAAATGTACTCCCTTATGGATGGCTTCTCTGGATATAATCAGATCAAAATTGCCCTTGAAGACCAAGAGAAGACAACATTCACCTGTGCATGGGGTACCTTTTGTTGGAATGTTATGCCCTTCAGTCTTAAGAATGCTGGTGCAACCTATCAAAGGGCTATGACCACTATATTCCATGATATGATGCATAAGAACATGGAAGACTATGTTGATGACACACTTGCTAAATCTCAACAAAGGAGCACACATCTATCCGATTTGAGTTTGATATTGGACCGCATGGAACAATTCCAACTCAGATTAAATCCTAAAAAATGTTCTTTTGGTGTCACTTCTGCGAAACTGCTAGGTTACATCATATCAGTAAAAGGAATCGAAGTAGACCCAGGCAAGGTGCAAGCTATCATGGAGATGCCACCTCCTCGCAACATCAAACAATTAAGGGGTCTCCAGGGCCATCTCCAATATATTCGGTAGTTCATTTCTTAGTTAGCTGATAGAGCTCAACCCTTCAATCTAAATTTTCATAAAGGAGCCACTTGTATATGGAATGAGGAGTGTCAAAAGAACCTAGACTAGATCAAGGATTACCTAGCACGACCTCCTATTCTTATGCCACCTATCCAAGGGAAACCTTTGATACTATACATTTCTACTATGACAAATTCCTTAGGAGCTCTCCTTGCACAACATGATGATATGGGCAAAGAATGAGCTATTTACTATATCAGTCGCACTTTGGTTGCTTATGAACTCAACTACACTAGCATTGAAAAGGCTTGTTTAGCAGTAGTGTTTGCATCTCAAAAACTCAGACATTACATGCTTGTGCATACTACACAGTTGGTTGCCAAAATTGATCCTTTAAAGTATCTCCTAAGTAAATCTGCACTTACTAGATGGCTTGCTAAATGGATGTTGATTCTCTCAGAATTTGACATTCAACATGTTGAAAGGAAAGCTATTAAAGGGAAAGAAATTGAAGATCAATTGGCTGAGTTCCCCATAATTGATAATGCTCCTCTTTAGATAGACTTCCCAGATGCTTTAGTCATGCATATCATAGGGTATGCATGGAAAATGTTCTTTGATGGTTCTTATACACAGAATGGGGCTGGTGCTAGAATCTTGTTCATTACCCCTCAAGGATACACCATTCCTAAATCCTATAAGCTTCTCTTTCCATGAACCAACAACATAGCTAAATATGAAGCTCTTCTAAATGGTGTTAAGCTTTCCCTTGAATGGAGGATCACTTAGTTGCATATCTTTGGAGATTCTTAACTTGTCATAAACTGAGTAAATGATTATTACCAAACAAAGGATGACAAGTTGATTCCCTACAAGAGGATGATAGACTCACTCAGGAATTATTTCACATCTGTTACATTTCAACAAATTCCTAGAGCTGAGAACAAGGCTGTTGATGCCATGGCTACTTTGGCATCCATTCTACAACTGGAAGAGCATGAACCACGCTTTGAGTTCCTAGTGGAAGAATTGTTCTATCCTGCCTATAATTCCCCTGATGACCATGTCATTTACACTATGGTCGGTCATGATTCCTCTCACTATGCCACCATCTTTTCCTATCTTTGAGATCAAGTTATCCCTAAAAATCTAACGTGCAATGAGAAGCGCCAACTCATTCATAATGCCTCACACTTTACCCTCATCTCTGGTGACTTGTATAGAAAGGGTCTAGATGAAACTCTCCTTAGGTGTCTAGAAATAGAGGAGTCAGAAAAGGTGCTAGTTGAAGTCCATGATGGCATATGTAGGTCACACTCTAACGGTCTTGTGCTAGCTCAAAAATTGCTTAGGGATGGTTACTATTGGCCTACTATGCAAACTGATGTTGTTCAATATGCCAAGTCCTGCAAGAAATGTCAACTACATGGGAATCTCATTCATGCTCCTAGATGTGAGCTCATTCCCTTTGTTACCTACTGGCCATTTCAGCAATGGGCCTTTGACTTGGTAGGAAAAATTATCCTAGTTCTTTGAGTGGGCATAAGTTCATCATTACAACTACTGAATATTTCACTAAATGGTTTGAAGTTGTCCCACTGTCTGTAGCTACAGGAAAACATGTTGCCCTATTTATTTTGAATCACATCATTTTTTGCTATGGTATTCCTTCTTCCATAGTCACGGATAATGGCGACCAGTTTAAAAACAAAGACCTGAAGCACTTGTGCAAAAATTTCAAAATCAAACAACATTGGTTTTCTATTTACTAACCTCAAGGGAATGGCCAAGCTGAGGCCTCAAACAAAACATTGCTGAAAATTCTCCACAAAATAGTGCACAAATCAGGTAAGGATTGGCATTTGCAAATCAATCCTGCGCTATGGGCTTACATAACTTCTATTCGCACTCCTACTGGTGCAACACCTTTTTCCTTGGTCTATGGTTCTGAGGTTGTCTTACCACTAGAGGTTGAAATAACTTCACTAAGAGTCTCTCTCTCCATAGTTTGATTACCGATGAAGACTAGAGGGACATGATAGTGCATGAGCTCACTACTTTGGAAGAACGCCACAAGGCCACCTTTGATCACATGCACACTTATTAGAAGAGAATGTCTATTGCTTACAATAAGAAAGTTCATCCTAGAGATTTCCAAGTGGGTGAGCTAGTTCTCAGAGAAAATCCCAAAATTCAGTAGAATAGGGAGCAAAAAGGCAAGTTTGAGCCAAATTAGTTAGGACCTTATATCATCACAACAACATTTGGGTCTAGAGCCTATCAGCTATCTACCCCTGAGGGAGAAGAGCTTACCAAGCCTATCAATGTTCTACATCTGAAGAAGTTCTATGCCTAAGGTTCTTGAGCTCTTTTGTACATATTTTTATTGATCCTGAAAAAATGCAAAAAAATTCATATATGATGCTGAAAAATCCTAAAAAGCATAAAAAGTACTAAAAAATGAGCATCCCAGTGAAAACCTAGCAATAGGTGCTTTGATGTCTCACCAAAAAAATCAAAAATTAAAAATTAAAAAAAAAATAGAAAAAGTGCCTTGGTGAAAACCTGGAAACAGGCACCTTGGTAGCAAAATACAAAAAAATTGAAAAAAGTCCTGAAAAAATCTATCAAGTGGTGAAAACCTAGAAACAGGTGCTACTTGAGACCCTTGCACCTATGTCTATCAGTCTTGCATGGCACTCCTTCACTCCCCTTCCCACTTTGCCTCTCCTAGCCTGGAATTGACTCTTGTCTTAGTCTAGGGGGCATACGTTGTTTTAGCTTATCTTGGGTCTCTTTGTGCGTTCGGGTTTCTTGGGCCACTTAGTTCCAATGGTGTTTTTCAACACCACCCCAACTATGTTTTTCAACACTTATCAAATATCCTACCCGCGGTCTCGAATGATGCAATATTTCTCCCTGGCAGATGCGATACTCAAAGTTTGACTCTATGACCTACACACACGCACTTAAACACTTGACTTGCTGAGATTTATTTCTTTGTGTGTTGTCTATGATGATTTCTTTGCTGAGTGTTCTCTCCTGGATAGTTTTCGATGATGCTGAGCTAGAAGACTGGGGGCAAGAGGACATGTTTTATTTGTTTTCTGCTTATGGGTATATTTTGTTGATCCTAACTATCATTAGCATTTATGCTTGTTCCACTTGACATTAGGGTCTACACAGTATTATCCTTGACTATTTTTGCAAGTGTATGCTTATAGTCATCTTGACTTTCTTATGTCTCGATGCAAGCATAATCCTGCCATATCAAACTTAGGTAATCTTACTGCACCAGTCATCTTGACTTATATGTCTTTGATGCCTAGGTGAGATTCCCACATATCTATTTGATATAGATCATATTCAGATTCACATAGTTATACTAGTGTGTATTGTATGATCTTACGACACTACCAATAATGCTCGATGATGAATATTAGAGTCTAAAAGCTTTGTAACCATGCAAGTTGTATCATCTTAAAATGGAAGCACTTCCATGTTAAGAGCGTTTATCCCTCCAAGTAAGTGGTTTGGGGTCATGTTAAGCACCTTGATCGGGTCTTTGCATGTATTTGGCTTTTTCCCCGCTTTCCACTTCTTCCTAGCACTTGATTTCTTCATTCTAGGTGAAATTAGGGTTAGGATCTCAAGGATTCTCCTTAATTTCCCTCTTCCATGGCTCTATTTTCTAGGTAGGATTTAGAAATAGGTCCTCCTAGCTTTCATCATAGTTATCATAGGATTTTATGTCTATCCCTGGCATTCTATCCTGATCTGATTTCATTTCTAGGTTTCTGGGCATCCCCAAGACCTCCTGACCTAGCTCTGACTGAATCTGGGCCCGGGGTCAAATTCGAGGTTGATCCTGACTAGGTCAGGATTGAGGTTGAACCTGACTAGGTCAGGTCCAACCTTGATTTTTCCCCCCTCATTCAAATTTCTAGAATCCTAGATTTCCAAGCATCAGGCTTTCGAGATATTTATTTTCCCACCTCCGGGTTGGCCATTTCGGGTTTCAGGATGGTAAATCCTTTAATTGCATTTAATCTAGGTATATTTTCTAAAGGTTAGGACCTAATTGGGATTTAATTCTCCAAGGTGGCCCCTCTAGAGGATTGTGCCCTAGTTCACTATAAAAGGAGGCCTTCCTCTCTCATTTTTCACATCCATTATTCATATCTCATCCACAATCAAGCAATTTCTCTCAAGTTCTCAAGCTCTCAAGGTGATCAAGTTCAAACATTCAAGTCTTCTTCTCCATCCAAGTTCTCCATTGAAGATCAAGGATTCAAGCATTCAAGCCATTGAAGGGATTTGGTTTAAGCATTCAAGATTCATCATTCAAACCCTAGATCTAGCCATCATGATGGTGTGATCTTCCTTCAAGATCCTTTGTTCATCTTCAAGATCCATTTCATTATTCCTTCAAGATGGATTCCAAGCATACAATCATGGAGGTTTGATTTACATTTATTGTTTTGTTCAAGCTTTCATATAAATATACTTGTTTACATTCAAAATACAATTACATATCTATTGAATTGCATAGCTTCATTGTTAGATCCTTTTCTACTACTTGCTAGCATTCCTATTTCAATTTCAATATTAAGGTTGATTCCAAACTGGGGTTTGACCAAGGCAAACCCCTCAAACAAAAAACAAAAACCCTCTTTTTCTTGTAGGTACATGTGCAGAATTTTGGATCTGAGAGCAAATTTGGATACCCTTTTCGAAAAACTTTCGAGATCTGCGAACAAAATTCGAATCAGACTTCAAATAAAGAATGTAGTATTTAACCTTTTATGAGGGTCAAACCCAACCTGCGCTCATCTTGGAGAAATATTTATGGGTTTTCTCTGTCTCAGCATTTCCAGTCCAGAATAGGTTGCAGAATTTCTTGAAAGTACACACATACACCAAAATTTAACATTTTCCAGATCTACCCTAATTTGAGGTTAGTATTTGTATTTCAATTATTCTATATTTCAAGCATAAAATTCCTTCAATAGGGAAATATTGTATTTACTCTCTCTCTCTTCCATATTCTCCATAAATTGATTCAATTGTGTATTAACCTCTTGGTTGATCAAATTGGATCTCTTCTTTGGGAATTTGGGTTTGGGAATAGATCTCATATTTCTCCCCTTTCCCTTTACATTTGAATAGAGTTGGATCCATTTTAACCCTATTCACAAGTAAACCACTTTCCATAGTAGCTTGCATTCTTAAGTTCATGATAGTTAGCTTAGCATCTTGCATATGGAGAGAGCTCTCCTTTTCATCTTTCATGAACTTATTAGTCAAACTGTGCTCACCTTTTGCTTCTTCCTAATCATGTCTTTCACTTCTTGTCTTTCATATCACATTATTTTCTATTCATTTCAAGATCGAAACCGAAATCTGAGTTCACCTTGATCGTCTAAATCACATTTTTCCTTCTTCTGCATAGTTGGCTGACCTTTTTTAGGCCTGATCTTTCGATCTTCGCTGGGGCATCTTCACCTCTTCATCTCCATCTCTCTCACCTTTCTAGTCTTTCATTCATTTCATTCATCTCTCTCTAAGGTTTTGACCGGGGCATATCTTCACTACTTGATGGTTATCCTATCATCTTTCATCTTTGATTATGATTTCTAGTGATTTGATCATGTTTCTCTTGCTTCTGCCTTCCCTCTACCTGATTTCTCTTTCGATCCCAAGGGTGCAGACACATCACATCCTATTGGCTATTCTCTAGAGCATATGCTTGACCATTCCATTTTCTCTGATTGATCTATCTTTGCACTTGACATGTTATTTCTCATCTCGAGTTCTGAATCTATTCATCTCTCTCCTAAGTGTTCAGTACTGCCACTACCAGGCTGACCATGCAGGATTTTCTATCTCTCTGCACTTCATACTTTGGAGTCAGATCTCTATTGCCTTCTTGGATGATCTATTCTTTGACGTAATGTGTTCCCAGATTGATCACACATTAGTCAAAGAGGGGCAAATGTAATCACCCAAAAATGGTCATTTAGACTATTAGGCCCTTACTAGCATTATTTGCTAAAATTATCAATTGCTTATTCTTGATCAAATCCTAGTTCTATCATTTATTCAATTATTTTCTATGGGCTCACCATTTTATCCTAAGTCTTTATTTATTTAAAAGGAATTCCCTCCCCTTTTAATAAATAAAAAGCCCTCACTTTGCCTCTTATCCTAAGTTGCACAAATAAAGCATTATTCTTATTTCTATAAAAATAAGAAAATGCCTTTTGTCTCACATGGGGCACAAAAGTCAACACTTATTTTTCATTGGAGGAAACTTGTGCACATGGATTCCTCCTCTTTCAAGCTCCACCCTTGATTAAATATTTTGCCTCTTAATCTCCATGGTCCATTCCTTTTCAATTCCTTTAAAATGAGAGCTCTCTTCTCATTCTAGATCCCAACTTTTGATGCTAATCTTATGCTGCAGGATTTCTTGGAGACTTTGGAGCTTTTGGAGATCTTATTGCATTTATCCTTCATTCTTGCATTCTTAGCTTAGCTTCATGTTTATGCTTTCTTAGCTTAGTTTCCTTTCATGCTCTAGATTAGCTCGCATAGCTTAATTAGTAAGGATTTGTAATACTTCTATCTTTCATTTCCATAGCTTAGCTTGCATTTTCATTCTTAGCATGGCTTGCATTGCATCTTCATTTGGATTCTTGATGATATTGGCATTCTTGCCCTTGTCTCATTGAATCTCCCATTGCATGGTTTACTAGCAAGGTTATTGGCTTAATAGCTCTAGCTGAGAGCACTCTTAAAACCCTTGCACTCCATGCCTAGGGAGCTCTAGGTCACCTTCCCAAGGTTTCCGATTCATGGATTCTCTTGGAAGTAATGGATTAGAGAAGTGTACATTCTAGTGTGTACAACAACAACAACATAATGAGATGATGAAAAAGGTTGAAGATAGTTCTAAGAAAATTGATGATTTTCAGATTAGTCAACAAGGACTTGGAAGTACTACTGGATTAGGTTACACTGAGCAAGGAGAATCATCTAGGCAAGATGAACAGATGAATAACAACCAAAATTAGAGACCTAGGACATTGACATGCTATCACTATGGTAAACTAGGCCACACTTCAAATGTTTGCAGGAGTAAGGCACAAGGTAAACTTAAAACCACTCCTAAGTTTAATGGTCATTGTTATAATTGTAACAAGTATGGACATCAAGCATATGAATGTAGATCTAAGTTGAATAGGACTCCTAAAAAACCTTACATGGAGAAACACTGTTACACTGGCAACATGCATGGAAACACCTCGCAAGAATGTAGAACAAAGATGAAGCAAGTCTGGACACCGAAAGGAAAGAACAAATCCTATCAATCGAGAAGACAAGGTAATGTTTACACTTGGGATTATAACACATGGGTTAAATACATAGTATGTGGAAGGTATGGACATATTGCAACTAATTGCATGAAGAAGAGATGGGCTAGAAAATCTTGAAGCTGGACAAGAACTGGTATGGCATGTTTGCACTGTCACAAAGTCGGTCACCTAAGCAAAGACTGTAGAGACCAAGCACTAGAAACACAAACCTATGAGAATGGAAATACAATCAAAGATATCATGAGGATAAGAAATACTATGTGGAGAAAGGCATCTAATGATAATGTTGAGTCAACTAATGTAGTCGGTGAAACCTCGTCCATTGGATTGGGTGACATCAGCACCTCCACCTAAGCTGAACAAGGTATGTATGGAACTGATAATTCAAGATGATCATATTTTTCATACAGTTCCTTATGTTAGATGAGCATACACCAAATCTGCATGAATTAAGATGCATTATAGTTTTATAAGTTTTGGACTTTCATGAGTTTGTAGTCGGTATATGTTAGACTAAGTAAGAATTTACCTGTCAGTGATTATTATGCAAGGTTAACCGAATGAAAAATTATGTGTTAATTGAGCTATTGGCATTTTGTGGTACTCACCGAGTTTGACAGTTGTCATCAAGCTGTGAGTAGGTTGTGCATTTATTACAAAAGGATTGAGCAGGAATTTGAAAAATTTATAAATATGTGATGAACTTACTTTATTTTTTGCCAACATTTACAAAGAGCAAAGAGTTTCCAGAGTGATTTCGTGCAAGGATTTTTAGAGTATTTGAGCGCAATTTCAAAGTCTTTCGAGTGATTTTGTCGACATTTTCATGTAAGTACTATTATTAGCGAGTTTTTCTTAGCTAATTACCGAAACCCTAAATTAAATATTATGGCATCCGCATCAAATGTGAACAAGTCTAAGTTTTCAGAGGAGGAAGAAGTCAATCTTATTATTTTTGTAACATGTAACGAACCCTGATACAAACTTCATGCCAAAGTTGCATCGCAGATTGATCAAATGAGAGCTTTCTCTAGCATCCCACCTAGGGTTCTACTGGTCAAGGACGTGCAGTCGTACATTCACTGCAAGATAGGAGAAATTAGAGATTTTGATATGTATGCAGCCTATCAGAGGTTATGTGGAGAAGATGGAAAACTTAAATCTGATTACAAGCAAGTGGAAGTATTAGGTTTGGTGAATGCCCTAAATTTTCCAAAAGATTTCAAGAGAGAATGGATTAGGGTTGTTCTCAGTCAGTTTCATGATGGAAATTTTTGGTTGGATGAGCCCATTAAAATAATGAAGAACATGATTCATGCTGTCACCAGGTATCCAACTACTTATAAGATAAAAGCAATTTGCAGTGCATCAAGGGAAAAAATTGAGAAGAACACAAGAGCTGAGTGGGACGACCGAGCTATGAAGATCAACACAATCAAAGACCCAAAGGTAAAATTTGTAGCTCATGTCATTAGTTATAAAATCTATCAATTGGGCAGACTAAACAATAAACCATGTGGTTTCATTGACATTGCATTCAAAATGGTCAAGAAAGGTTTTCTATTGGACCTCAACGAGCTTCTTTTGAAGTAGATTGAAGAGAACATGAAGACAATTCGGTCGGCGAAGTCGAATACATGTAAGTTTGGATTCTTGCTAGTTTGCATATTCTTTTATGTGAAAAGGTTTTTCCCATTGGTCGGTAATATAGAATGGTCAACTAACAAGCCAGTCATAGTGAAAATTTTAGATTTGACTAAGGGCTTGGAAAATAATCTCAACAATGTTTTAGATAATTATTTTGAGCAATTCAAAGGTAGAATGAATTCTCAAAATAGAATTCCAAGACAACTGATTGAAGATTATGAGCATGATATTTGTTTTCTAGTCGATACTGATCACATGTTGATTAAGGTTGTGGAGCCTAGGACAAAATGATTAGCACCCATGGGATATGAAATGGACATTGATTTTGCTTCCAAATAAATAAAAGTTTTATTGGTTGTACCAAAGGATGTTAATGTGGAAAGGTTTGGAACCTATGAAGAGGCCGAGTCTAGAATTAAAACAGGCCTAGTTATCAATAAAATAACAAAGAAGTCAAAGAAAATGATGAAGAATCTTGTAAAGAAATTTGGTGATGATGTTGGATCATCTAAGAGCACACTGATTTCTCCTTCCCCCACTCCAAAGAAGTAGTCTGAAGTGCAAGTAAGGGCATGAACAAGGTTAGATCCTACAACTTTATCTCCACCGAAGAAAGGAGTTGTGAAAATAACAAGGCCTACTGCAACACAACTGACAAAAACATACAAAAAGAGAGGTATTAAATCTTCTACCAAGGCCCCAAAGAAGAGAAGAAAATTAATTAGGAGAAAAGATGATATTGATGATGAAGATGATAATGATCAATTTAAAATTATTGTAAATAAGAGTCAGTCTATTGATGAGGTTATAGAAGAAATAATTGAAAATGGAGAATTGAGTGATCCTAAAATTGGTCGGTTTGAGAACTTGTCAATCGAGGATTAGAATAAAGTTGAAGAGGCAATTATACAAATGATGATAAAATTCAAAAGAGTTCCCATTGAATTTTCCAAACACTTACCCAAGGCATTAGAAGAAAGAATCACACAAAAATGGACATATGCCTTGAATGTAGAGAAAAGAATGAGGGAACAATCCCTAGTTTCGACAATGCCTACTTTGACAGTTCCTGAAGTTGAGGAACTTATGAAAACATATTCTAAGAGATTTTGAGTAAAGAACCAAGCATTCAAAATTCTAGATGAGAACCTGGCAAATATAGAAGAGAACAATCAACTTTTGTGGACTTCAATACTACTTACCCGTGCCGAGTCTAAAAATATGGCCTTAGCCATTATTCCTGAGAAGAAATTGAAAAGAAAAGGGAAAGGAATTCATATTGATGATGTAGACCTAGCACCCAAGCACAAAATTGACATATCAGATATCAAGGTACCTGATACAACTAATGCCACCAAGGAAATGAGTTTAATTCTGCACTGAAGAAAGTGGAAATACAGGGAATCAATAATGATTCATATGATGTACTCATTGAGGACATCACAAATGGTGATCCTGATAATGTCAAGGATGATGAGGATGCTACTATTGCCAGAGCACAAACACAAGAAGAGGGAATTACCAAGCCAGCAATAAGTTCAATACTGGGTAATCTTCCTATCTTAATGGAAGCAGTTGATATAGTTACACATGGATCACCTAAAGGCTCAATCCGCAAGTAGCCTAAGGATACATATGGGGAACAAGGAACAAAATCCACTACAAAGATAGATAAGCCTAAGGATACAGAGGAATATACACAAGGACAAGATGACACAAAACCTAATGAGTCAACACCACCAGACATAACATCAGAAGCTTAGTCTCATTCAACCGACACACAGGTTATTGAAGAGTAGAATAAGGAAGATACTATGTCTACCAAGAAAGGTACACCAAATGTTGAGGTAAAGGCTATGGTTCCTTTTATTAAAACTTCACTAAAGGAGCCTAAATAGAAGAAGAAAAAGCATGGAAAAGGGTTGGTCACACTTAAAGAAGTAATTGAGATACCTGAATGTGACCCGAGGACCATAGACCCTGAGGAATTGAGAAAATATGGGGAATTATGCACAAGGAAGGTAACTCAAGAAAAGTTGAGGAAAGAAAGCAAGAGCAAATAGATTTTGGTAGATGTGAGAGACATCTTACAACAAGTTGTACCGGAGGTCTAGATTAATGAAGAAACACCTATATTGGACCAACTTTCCACTCTTGTACATGAAATAAATGCCTCAAACATAGATGCAGAAAAGAGATTTGAAGAAAGGTTAGAAGCTAAAATACAAGACAAATTGGTAGAAAAGATCAGCCAAGAAGTGGCAATAAATAAGGTAAAGCTTTCTGAGGTAATTACCGATGTTCAATCTATTGCTCAGAATATAATTCAAATGTTAGTTAAGCTTTGCATTGTGGAGAGTTTCATTGCTGAGATCAATGAAAAGATTAAAAAGATGGATACCGAAATCCAAGCCATTGCAAATGCCTCCTTAACCGAGCCAAATGATTTTTAGAAGCATATACTTAAAGTTCAAGAACTTAGGCAGTTAAGAGAAGATCTAAGGAAGCAGGAAGATAAAATAAGTGACCATGTCACCGAGATACAAGAAGAGTTGCTTCCCCACTTGAAAATAATTGAGCAACATATTGTCAAAGCGCAAGCCTTAGTTGCAACACTTGAGATTTCAATGTTGGAAAACATTTTTGATATGCATGTACAAGTCGGTCTTGAGCATATTGCTCTCACCAACTTGTAAGAGGAATGGGAAAACCTCTTAGATTCTTTGAAGAAAACCCATCAACACATTTTTGACAAGTTGTAAGTACATATTTTTGAGTTTTGGCATTAATCTGAAAAAGGGGGAAATATAATGTATATGCCACATTGTATAATTATCTGCTAAGTGTACTACATACATACCGAGAGCATGCACCGAGGGGGAGTTATGGAGGTTTTTGAAGAAATTTTGTCATGTATATATGAAGTAAGGACAATGTTTTTATACATTACAAGTTTTGATACTAATGCCAAAGGGGGAGATTGTTATCTCCATTTGAGTATTAGATGTTTTCATTAATATCAAAGTGGATCAGTCAGTTATCTATGCTGATCAGTCGATAAAAGGAAGAACTTCAAGCTACTATATGCTAGTCAGTTAAGAAAACAAGCCTTCATACCAAGTATTCATAAGGCAATACCGAGAACTAAATGCAATCAGAGTATACCAAGCACTGAGCATCAATAAACATCGATCACACTGGACATCGAGCACCAGTATATTCACTGAGTAGTATTGGATGTGTTTACCGAGCAAACCAGGAAATGGCATAGTAATCAGTTATGACACATTTATCTATGTAAACGGTTACAACAGATTCACAAAATATTTTACCAAGATCGAGGAACATTTATTGTAGATGTAATCATTAAATATTGTGATGATTCCTATGTAATAGTCAGATCTAGGTTAATTTTGTACACCATAGATCTTAGGTTATTCCTAAGAAGATGTAAACCTAATTAGGTAATGACAGTCTTGAAAATAATAGCAATTTGTTATATAATTGTAATTCATGTCATTTTTACATAAGAGTGAACAAAAGTGAAGAAGGAGAAAGAAGATCTTGAAGTAGTAGCCACCTTCAAGACATCAGACATGGTTTGCATATAAGAGCAGTGATTAGAGATACATACAGTTTATTCAGAAGCAGTCAAGGCTACCAAGTAGAACAAAGGAGAGACTACTACACATTGAGGTGATATTAATTCAGTATATCATAGATTTGATTCAGACAAATTATAGTTGTCATTTACAGATACTTTCTATTATTCTCTAATCATTGTAACAAAGTTAGCAAAATCTCTCAACAGAGTAGACTTAACAATATTTTGTAAATCTCTTAACTAAGTACACACTCAAGAAGTGTTGTTTAAATCCTTTAACAAGGTAGATCTAGTCGATCTGCTTGTTACTCCTAACGAGGTAAGATCACTAGAAGTGATCACAACTTGTAGCCTTAACCGACATACTTTATTATCTACAGTAGTGAAGAATTTGTGGGTGTCATCCCCACCACAATTTTTACCTTCTAACAAGGGTTTCTGCGTAACCAAAATATCTATGTTATGTGATTGATTTATTGTTTTTTTTCATGCACTTTACATTTATCAAGTCAATTGAATGAATGTTGCAAACAATGGATTCAGTTGGATAGATTAGTTACTACTATTTAGAGATTGAGTATTCAGTTAAAAGTTTTTGAGGGTACTGATTCACCCCTCCTCTCTCAGTCCCTTATCTTTCCATTCCAACAATCTGTTTAGGTGTTCTAAGTCCTCTAACCAGGCAGGTTCTAACATACCTTATTTCTTAAATCCCTTAATTGGGTCGCATATAACAATGCGTTTGTAATCCTTTAACAGGGAAGGCTCCTTACAGGGCGCACTTCATAAGAGTGCAATATTTCAGAGGTTTACTCACACCGTGGTTTTCTCTCAATTTGGGTTTCCAACATGATAAATCTGGTGTTTTTTATTGCTTGATTGTACGATAGCTATTTCTATTCTAGAATCTATTCTGCTTATAGTTTTAGTTACATTACATTAGATTTGTTTTCAAGTTTTAGTGGGTGTTGATTCACCCCTTCCCTCTCAGCACTGGTTGGGATCATCATAAGGAACATGCTCAGATATTATCCTTCCTCTAATGTACAAGGAGAATTAAATTTACCCTATAACTTGTCCAAGAGAAAATGTAGGCTTGTAGAATGGAAGTAATCAACAACACGTTTAATAACTATTTGGGAAACCTAGGTTAGATAGTTTTCTCAAGATCACCATCCTTGTGATCCCAAATATGAACATATCCCATCCATACATTTCTTCAAGTTTTTAGCATACAGAATAATTAAAATAATTTGATAAATCTCTGTTACATGAGAGAAATGATTAGATAATGTTCCACAACCCAAGAGATATTATAGTTTGATTAATATTCAAAGATGTGTTACACAATAGAAGAAAAAAAAATGGGAACATAGTTTAATGTTGGCATATGTGTTGTTTAAAGTGGAAGTGATTTGTTGTCACACGTATGCAAAGCTTTCGAATGACATAACTTTTTTTTTTCAAAATGGAGGCCATTTGGTCATATTTTTATAAAAATTATTAGTCCACATTTCTTGCTTGGCTTACAATTGAGTTAGCATATTTTATTTGTAATGCCCTACCAGGGAACCCAAGAGGATTTAACCTAATACATGCTACTATGTTTACAAAATAATTTTTTTCTTAAGTGTTTACAGACAATGATGATAACAATGCTGAAGTAACACAACCATAAGATATAAACAAGCACATAAGTACAACTCAATTACAATGTAAGTGCACAAAGATGGGGGACCAAAAGGGGGTATAAGATGCCACTTTTTTCCTGAAATCAGCAAACTCTGAACTTCAACAAGAAATTGAAGATAGTTAGACTCAAAATTTTAAGATGCGACAAAAACAAGAGTTGTAATACTCTAAATCTAGTTCCTAAACTACTAACTTATTTTGAAAATGGTGTAGATTAAGGCCCTCAAAAAGGGGGAGCACAAAAAGTGGTCATGTTTTTGGTCCAAAAACATAACATAGCGTTTGGTGTGCTCTCCCTAAAATGTTAACTTTTTTTTTGAATTTTTTTAATCACTCTGGTGAGAAGTTAGCTAACACCATGTAGTTTATCCCAAATTTTTTTGGTAATTTTTTGATGAACATATAATTTTTTATGAATTTACGAAGTGCACACATCCTGAAAATATGAAATTTTTGTGTGCTCCCCCTAGAATTCATTTAAAACTAATCAAAAATTAAATTTTCTTTTTTTAAAAGTGTGTAGAATGGAGTCTAGTTTCTAAAAATATAACTTATTACAAAATTCGATGAATGAGCCAAAATCTATGCCCAAAATATTGCATGTTGGTTTTTTACAAAAAATAGACATACACACAAAAGAAATTAGAGTTGAAAAACTTAACATAATCAAAATTCAAAATAAATTATATGCTTAGATAGCTAACAGAGAGATCTGCAATATCATGTCATCTGATTTTTACGTTCTTGAGCCATGAGTAAACCTGATGAGGAGCACACAAAAAAAGATGTCATTGTTTTGTATGTCTGTTGAAAAACACGTCTCAGGCCTATGTCAATCGTCCAAGCCTTTGGGTTGGATCTCCAAGGCAAATCCAAGCCTTAGGATTGGTAAATTCAAATCCTTTACAAAGCACACACGCCCTAACGCATGCACATATAGGGCATGTGCCCTATGTAAAAAATCATAAATTTATATAGGGTGTGCGCCATATAGGGCGTACACCCTATAGGGCATGCACCCTATGTAAGATATAGATTTATATAGTGAGAGAGGGGGGGGGTAATTTATACAAATATAACATTTAAGTATAAGTTCTTATACTTTAAGTTATATTTGTATAAATTATAAAATATAATGCTTTCAGGATGTTTGGGATAGGTTCCAACTTCATAGGAGTTAACATGCAGATTCTAGATTTGAAAAATTCCAGACTTAGCCAAATTTTAGGATTCAACAAGGCTTCAGTAGGGTTACCTCCCACAATCCATCATGGATTTCTAAGCTCAAACTAAAGCTAGCAAAAGAATTCCCAAAGGGTTTTAACTCATTTTATCACAAATCACTTGGTTTTGACCTCATCTCTACGACAAACTTAGCTTAGCTCTCACCCAAATCTCTCTCTCTCTCTCTCTCTCTCTCTCTCTTCTCACATCACCCTCTCTCTCCCCCTATCCAATCTCTCTCTTTCATTACCCTCTCTCTCTCCTCACATCACCCTCTATCTACCCCTTATCTACTATCTCTCTTTCATTACCCTCTCTCTCTCTTCTCACATCACCCTCTCTCTCTCTCTCTCACACACACACACACACACACCACCCTCTCTCTCTCTCTCCCCCTTATCTTCTCTCTCTCTCCTCACATCACCCTCTCTCTCCCCCTTATCTAATATCTCTCTTTCATTACCTCTCTCTCTCTCTCTCTCTCTCTCTATGTGTAATGCCCACCCTAGCATCTTCATATGTTAGACTGACAGGACTATTGTTTTGACACTTTGGATTTTATGATGGACTATGATTATTATTTAGTTAGCATTTTATGAGACATTTGAGCATATATATTTGGTTACTGCAGTTTATTTGGAAATATTAAATGAGTTATAATTCAATGATGAATGGCTAGAAATGAACTATCAATAAAATGTTTTACATTGATTTGTGTTATGATGTTTTATTATGATCTAACCCTACTGACCCTATTATGGTTTAATGTTCACTGGTTGATGTGAGTGTAGGATGAGGAGGGGTAGTCATAGTTACTCCCACGGGAGATCCACACGATGTCGCACTCTCCCTCCTTGTTTGCCACTGTCTGTTTATATTTATATATTTGTATATGCATATCAGTTGGTGATGCAGGATGCAGGTACCAGGCATTGTCTCCACTTGGCTACATAGGTCTGAGCATGTCTTCAAAAATCCTTGAACTATTGATGTGTGGAGATTTAACCAAGTTACTCCTGAGGTTACCCATGGACCTAGAATTCTATTTAGGAAGTGATCCTAGTTGGGAAGTGGAATGCAGTTTATGTTCTGGACTTGATTTGATGTTGGTCTGAGTTTATGTTAAGAGTTAGTATTAATTTTTTTTATTTGTATAATAAATAATTATGTTATAATTATTTGTATTTTATATAGGTTTGTGTATATGTGGCTGCACACGCATATATCCATGCTTATATAAATAATAATAATAATTGTATGTTTTCATTAATTGTGTAAATGGTATGTTTTGTATAATAAGAAAATAAAGTGAGTTAAATAAAGTATATTTAATAACTGTATTAAATAAAAAGTAAAAATAATAATAATAAAAGGAAAATGGCCTTTGTAGTAAAATTGGCTATCTAGGAGGGAGTTTAACTCGAGACCTCCTAGAAGTTAGGCCACTTGTTTTCCTATTGTGCTATGTGCTTTTCTTGAGAGGTATTTGTCTATTATTCTTGTTATGCTTTCATTTAAAAGATATTTTAATTAAATTTATTAAAAACCTTGAATAAGTCTTTACGAGAGATTATTTGTTTGTTCCTTCAACCAACTACGGAAGTTGGAGAAGTTGCTTCCCATAAAGCAACTCCTCCAACCACATAGTTGGGGGATAAATATTTGTAGATTTTTGTGTGCGGGAAGATGTTAAAAATTTTGGGAAGATTTGTTTTCTTTTGACTTGTCTGTAATTGATTCTCCGAAAATATTTGGTGAAAGTTTATGTGAGTTTGAGAGTTTGGATTGTTGGGAGTTGATTGTCGGAGGAAGATTTCTGGAAGGAGATCTACTCAAGGATTGAAGTTTGCAGAGATTATTCTATCAAGGGAAAAGGATTCTCCGCAGGACCCAAGGTAGGGTCTAAATCGGGAAGAATCTTCATTCTTCCTCTTGTGTGTGAATGTGTTTGTATATGATATGTTAATAAACTGTGCATGATTATATAGTTTTTGTTTATGGTCATGTGGAAGGATGAGTTCATCTAATATTGAATGAAATAGGGAAGTCTAGTAAGAAATGGGAAGGGTCATGAAGGTGTAGGATTGGATGCAGTCATTTTCTTACTATTTTTTCTCTTGCAGATTTCTCTGTGAGATTTATGCTTTATTTGGACTAATTTAGCCTATAGGATCCTTAGTATTCTCCTTGTTATCTCCCTTCCTTCCAGGATATTCATAAGTGCTTCTAGAATTTAAAACTATTATTTCAACCTTACTGGTCTATGTCGGTTTGTGTACCACTTTTCTTATCTAGATCTAGAAAGATATTTGTTAGATAGATAGGGTGGATTGATGAGCTATTTCTGAAGGGAAACTATGAGATCTCAAATGGGTCGTGCTCAGATTGGGCAACCATAGTCCCCATTATGCCCAGTTTTACCCGCAAGACATAGTTGACAGTCATTTTCTGTAGTTCCAGGTCAGTTAGTATTAATCGAGCCAGGTCAGTTTAGTATTAACCGAGCCAGGTCGGTTAAGTGTTAACCAACCACTTTAGTGTTAACCGACTAGTCAGTGTTAACCGACCACTATAGTGTTAACCGACCAGTCCAGTATTAACCGACCAGTGCAGTGTTAACCGACCAATGCAGTGTTAACTGACCAATCCAGTATGAATCGACCAATCCAATATGAACCAACCAAGGTAGTGTCAACCGACAAGTCTAGTGTAAACCAAGGAAAAATAGGATTCAGGCTTTATACAATTATAATATTTAAGTATTAATTTCTTATAATTTAAGTTATACTTGTTATAAAGGGTTCAGGTACCTTCTGAGATGATTGGGATAGGTTTCAGATTCATAAGAGTTAAGATGCAATTTATAATTTTGAGATTTCTTAAGAATTCAGACTAAGCCAAATTTCAGGCACTTGAGACTTTTTCCTAGATTTTTGAAATAGGCTATGGAATGTTGTGTCAATGCACGTGGGAAGTTTTATGTTGCGAATTTCTATACATGGTTTTGAGTTTAAGCTTTTGTTCATACTTGGATTTTGATAAAGTCCATAATATAAGGTCAGAACTTGTTCGGGTGGCCTGAGTGCACCAGAGGGTTCCCTAGACCTATGAGATGGATCATTTTGAGATTACTTGTGGTTTTCATGGCTTGTGTGTGTGTGGGGTAAGGGGATAGGAACCTTAAGTGAGTGTCTCACCATAGGATTTTGAACCCTAAAGTGGTTCCCAGATGTTCCTATGGGTGGGTTTGTAAAGTGATAACCTTAAAAATTAACCTGGGAAGGGGGGATTCAAAAGATAATGAAAGAGAATATAATAATGGCCACATAGACTTGACTAGAGTACCGGGACCAAGGATAATTGCTAGGGTGGATCCCTATTCATAAAGGGGGGACCAGGGTTACATGGTTGCCAAGGTGGATGCCAATACATAGGTTGTGTGATGACACTCACCTAGGTGGTATCCTAGAACCTTGACCTCTATGTTATAGTATGATGATATTTTATGTTCTTTTTGAGTCTTGGATTTCTTTATCTTCTGAGCCTCATATTGCTTAGGGCCTTGTGAGTATCTTGGTTCTATCTCCTAACATAGGGAGGTGGAATCTCATCAATTCCACATGGTTGGGTGGCAAAAAAAATCTTTCGAGGTCCTGTTCGTGGTTCGTGACTTGGATACATTCAAATTTATGTATTGATGTAGATATTTGTATTTTGTATTATGTATTTTTGAAAGGAAAGATGAAAGATATGTGTTGTAATGCCTTTGGCCATTCATGTACTTGTTATTGAGAGATCTATTATCTGAAAGATGTAATTGAAAAGAAAAGCAATGTAATTAGGAGGGATAGTTCTAGGCTTGATTTCAAGGGGTTATT
>BSBK01010923.1:0-91147 GCA_027943335.1 Chamaecyparis obtusa
TTGCCGATGATCAAGGGATCACTTAATACCTCAAACTATAATGGAGATTAGGCAGTTTGAGATTTCATTGGACCATTCGATAGTAAGACATTAATACAACCGATGAAGTCAAAGAATTTCCAACTTTTGGTTGAGTCAAAGTTAAATGTGGGTGCTTAGCAAGTCAGATTGACCTAGTGTTTAGCAAGGGTAACATGAACGAAAATAAAGAGCTAAGCCAAATGGGGGAATTTGAATTTCAAAAAGGAAAGCGACTAAAAATTTCAAAATTTGGAGTAAGAAGAAGTTACGCTAAAAAAATGTCAATTCTGTGACACAATAGTTTTTCATGTTGTGTGATTAAAAGTCATTTATTCCAACATGTTATTCATTTCATATTATCTGTCTATTGCTCAATTTTAAAGATCGATACTCTAGACCAAACTAAATGGTGAAAGGAACAAAATCATTTGTCCAGTGCATAGAATATGGTTTGTTCCTCAACATGGTTTCAAGGGTTCTTTTAAAACATGAGATATTGGGAGTCTTACCTTTCTCCTTAGTGATTTTAAAATGATCCATAAATGAGAGGACATGTTATGTTTTGATTAAAGGAATTACACCTTCAATAATAAGAATTTTGAAAAATTCATGCTAGACAAAGAAATTATAGAAGCATAATTTTATCCAAAAATATAAAATGTAGAAAAGATTTTAGAAAATCATATATAAATATAAAAAAATAAAACTAGAAAAAAATATTATATGATTAAAACAATGGAACAAGGAGAGAGAGAGAGAGAGAGACAGAGAGAGAGAGAGAGGTGCATAATGAGAAGAAAATGCATGATTTAAATTCTAACTTATCATATTGGTAGGAATCTTGATAATCAATAAACTACTTGTACTAGCATACACCTTTAAGGCCAAAATTTTGTTGTCCCAATACTATTCTAGTAATAACATTGCTTGCAAGATTCTCAAAGATGTTTCTAATGTTCATGCCTTTGCCTTCCAAAGATTCTTTATATACATCCTTAACCATATAGTGGACTTCTTCAATTCTTCCCTGTCTGAGAGATTCTATCTTCTTTATACTCAAAAGCTTCATTAATTTTGTTTTCTCACTTTCTCCCATTGTAGACCATGCGGAGGAAAAGAAATGCCAATGCTCCTAAGTGTGAAGTGTTTGGAAGCAATATTCTTTTGTCGAGAAGCAAAAATGGTCTTTCTTCATCAAGAATTCCTTTACACATTTGAGGTCATCTGTGGTAATTGTCGATACCAATCAAATGTGAATATAAACTAAGGGCCATTATTTTCAATAAATTTTTACATAGCTAAATAAAGAACTGATGCAGGGCCCTCCATAGGTCATAATCTCATACAAAAACTTCCAGAGGTCATAACTTTTGACTTAGGTCTAGGTTTTTGGTGAAATTTTTCAAGTGCGTGCCTCAAGTGGTGCATTTGTTTTGCCAATGATTTCAGATTGATTGGGGTCCATATTAGCACTTTTTCAGGAGCTAAAAGTTTAATCTCGGGCTTCGAAATTAGCTTTTAGTGTTTTTTCTCTAGTTTTTAGAAAGTTCTATTTTGTAATAAATTTGAGTTTATGTTATCCAATCTCGGATATTAGTTGGCAATTCATTCTAACTTAGTCAAGGGCATGTTTAGGGAAAATCTCAGCTTTTTAGGGGTTGTTTCAAAAATTACCAAAAATGGCAAAATAACACCTGTGGGAAAAAAATTGCCAAAAAAGGGTAATTTTCAGATTTCTTATTTTTTTCTAGTTTTTTGGTTACTTAAGAGTTTGTAGAAAATTGTAGAGGGAATCAGTGATGAATAGGAAATATTGAAGGATTCAAATCTATGTTATTTGTCTTCTGATCGAATTTATTGCTAACAAAGAGTGTTGTGCTACATGATTTGGTATTAGAGTAGGAAGATGGCTGGGAGAGAAAGAGGAAGAGGAGGCATTATGCCGATGCAAAGATTGATGTTGGATATGCAAAAATAGATTGAGTGACTCAGTGAATGAATGGATAATCAAGGGATACAAGGAGGGAATGAATCTGATGAAGAGGGAAACCAAAGAGGTGCTGACCAAAATGAAGAATATATAGGAGAGAGCTTGGAAGAAATGAGCTATGAAGATAGAGTTCTCAGGGCTTTGGAAGGAAGGAATGAATCAATCAAGATTGACATTTCAGACTACACTGGTAGTCTTAAGCCAGAAGAATTAATAGACTGGCTAAATGAGATGGGAAATTTTTTGAATGGAAGCCTATGACAGAAGAAAAGAAGAGGAAGTTCGCATGCACAAAACTAAAAGGACATGCAATGATATGGTGGGATCATCTCCAAAAGGAACGAACTAGAAAATGAAAGGAAAAGATTAAGACATGGAGCAAGATGGAGAAAAAGCTCAAAGAAAAATTCTTACTCATGGATTATTCACAAACCCTCTTTCGCAGGTTCTAGAATTTGAAACAGAACTTGTCTTTAGTGCAAGACTATACAAATGAATTCTACAAGCTATCCATGTGCATAGAGCATCAAGAAAATAATGAGAAAATGGCTTCTAGATATATGAATGGCCTAAAATTCTCCATCCAAGATGAGTTGAGCACGCATCATGTCAATAGTATGGAAGAAGCCTACCAATTAGCCCTAAAGGCTAAAGAAAAGTAGAATAGGCAATATATCTAGAGGAACAGAGGTGGTTGAAGGGGTACCTCAACTCCATTTCAAGGAGGTTCTAATAATGCTCGGGGAGATCCCTTTTAAGGATTCGAAAAAAATATAGACACTAGGCAAGATCCTCCAAATCAAGAAAGAGGAAGGGGGTTCCAAAGAGGACGAGGCTACGAAAGCGGAAGAGGTTGGGAGAATCAAAGAAGGCCTTTCACTTGTTTTAGGTGGAGAAGAAGGACATAGAGCCTTTAAATGTTCAAATTATAATGCACTAGAAAGAAATCAAGGAGGAGAACCTAGAGTGAACCTAGTTCAGCTAGAATTCATAGAAGCAGGAACAAAGCAAGAAGTCCTACCAGACGTGGGAGAAACTCTCATGATGAGGAGATCAATGATCATTCCAGAGAAGGAAGAAGTCCCCACAAAGAGCTCTGATGAATCATGGATTTGAACCAACATCTTCCGAACTAGATGCACCTCAGACAGAAAGGTATGCCAAGTTATTGTTGATGGGGGTAGTTTTGACAATATGGTAGCTAAGGAAATGGTAGAGAAATTAAATCTACAATGTGAGAAACATCCTCGTCCTTACCGTATTGCATGGTTTAAGAAAGGAAATGAGGTTACTATTGATAAAAGATGTTTGGTTAGGTTTACTATAGGAAAAATCTGTAAGGATGAGATATGGTGTGATGTTATTCCTATGGATGCTTGTCATATTTTGTTGGGAAGGCCATAGTAGTATGATAGGAAGATCATGCACGATGGCGAGAAAAATACATATACCTTCTAGAAGGATGGCTCTAAAGTGACTCTTTTACCACTTAAGGATCAAAGGAAGAATGAGACCATGTTGTCTGCAAAGGATGTTGTCAAAGAAATGAAGGTGACAAATTGCTGCTATGCATTGGTAGTAAAAAGGGGAGAAGAACTAGAAGACATAGTACCACATGATGCAATAAAGATACTAGAAGAATTTGCTGATGTTATTCCAAATGAGCTACCTAACGGTCTCCCACCAAAAAGGGATATAAAACACCATATTGATCTGATTCCTGGAGCAACTCTTCCTAATCAAGTAGCTTATCGACTGAACCCAACACAACATATAGAGCTCAACAAACAAGTAACATAACTAGTTGAGAAAGGCTTGGTTAGAGAAAGCATGAGCCCATGTGCTGTGCCGGCATTGTTGACCCCAAAGAAGGATGGAACATGGAGGATGTGTACTGATAGTAGAGCATTTAATAAGATTACTATCAAGTATCAGTTTCCTATTCCTCGTATAGAGGATATGATGCATGAATTAGCAGGGGCTAAATACTTCAGCAAGATTGATCTACGAAGTGGATACCACCAAATTTGAATTCGTGAAGGAGATGAGTGGAAGACAACTTTTAAGACTAGGGATGGCTTGTATGAATGGATGGTTATGCCATTTGGGCTTTCTAATGCACCAAGTACATTCATGAGATTGATGAATATTGTCTTACAACCCGACATTGGTAAGTTTGTTATAGTTTATTTTGATGATATACTAATTTATAGAAAAAACAAAGGAGACCACCTACAACACTTGAGGATCATCTTGAGTGTACTAAGGAAAGAGAAGCTCTGTGCAAATTTAAAGAAGTTCAAATTCATGAAAAATAGTTTGACTTTTCTAGGCTTCATCATTTGTGAAGATGGTGTTTAGATAGACCCAGAAAAGGTCAAGGCAATACTAGAATGGCCTAGTCCATCCTGCATAGCAGGGGTAAGGAGTTTTCATGGATTGGAAACCTTCTATAGAAAGTTCATTCGGAATTTTAGCAGTATTGTAGCACCCATCACAGATTGTACGAAAGGAAGGGAATTCACATGGACAATAGATGCTGAACAGAGTTTCCAATTCTCGAAGAAAAAGGTAACTGAAGCTCCTATATTGGCACTTCCAAATTTTGATAAAGTATTTGAAGTAGAGTGTGATGCTTCCCATGTTGGGATAGGTGCTGTTCTTAGCCAGACAGGTAAACCAATAGCCTTTTTTCAGTGAAAAGTTAAATGATGCAAGAACTATTCTACCTATGATTTAGAATTTTATGCTATTGTTCAAGCCTTGAGGCATTGGAGGCATTATCTCGTCCCACAAGAATTTTTATTATTTACAGATCACTTGGCCCTAAAATATGTGAACACACAAAAGAAATTGAATAGTAGGCATGCTAAATGGGTGTCTTTCTTGCAAGGGTATAATTTTGTTTTGAAGCATAAGTTTGGAAAGTAGAATCAAGTTGCTGATGCCCTAAGTCAGCGTGTTACACTCATAACTACAATGGAATTAGAGGTCATTGGTTTTGATGCTATTAAAGTTTTGTATGAGGCTGATGATGATTTTTGGAAAATTATAAAGAAGATTAAAGAATCAAGAACTAATCTTTTGGATCACATGACAGGAGAATACTTTATGCAGGATGGTTACCTCTTTAAAGGGAAACAACTTTGTATACTAGTTGGTTCCATGAGGGAAAATATTATCTGGGAATTTCATAGTGGTGGTCTGGCTGGTCACTTTGGAAGGACAAGACAATAGCCTTGGTTGAAGACAAGTACTACTGGCCAAAATGGAAAAGGGACATTACTAAGTACGTGGCAAGGTGCAAAAATCTATTAAGTGGCTAAGGGTCACTCCCAAAACACGGGATTGTATACACCTCTACCTGTACCCATCAAGCCATGGATAGATGTGAGTATGGATTTTGTATGGGGGATTCCCCACACCCAGTGAGGTACAAATTCTATCTTTGTAGTTGTTGATAGATTCTCTAAGATGGCTCATTTTATTGCTTGTAAAAAAAACTAATGATGCCACAAGGATAGCCAACTTATTTTTCTTAGAAGTTGTTAGACTCCATGGCATTCCAAAGACTATCACTTCTAAAAGGGATACTAACTTTTTGAGTCATTTCTAGAGGACCTTATGGAAGAAGATGGGAACACAGTTGCAGTTCAGCAGTGCCTATCATCCCCAAACTAATGGGAAAACTGAGGTAGTCAATCAGAGTTTGGGAAACCTGTTACAATGTATTGTTGGTGAAAAGCCCAAGCAGTGGGACTTAGCATTGCCTCAAGAAGAGTTTTCTTACAACAGTTCTGTTAACAGATCAACTAGAAAGTCTCCTTTTCAGATCGTATATGGTAAGAATCCTTAGGGTGTTTTGGACCTTGTACAACTCCATGTGCAAGAAAGAATTAGCGATGATGGGGAAGCATTTGGTGAACACCTTTAACAACTTCAACAAGATGTGAAGAGTAAATTACAGGATAGCAATGAGCGATATAAGGCTGCTGCAGATGCCAGTAGAAGGAGACAAGTATTTAATGCAGGTGATTTGGTGATGGTGTACTTGAGCCATGAGTGATTTCCCACTGGCACATATCATAAGCTGAAATACAAAAAAATAGGTCCTTGCCAAATTTTGAAGAAGATCATTGATAATGCTTATGAGGTTTGTCTACCAGATGATCTAGATATTTCTCTTGTCTTTAATGTTTCTGATTTATATGCATTTCATGGAGAACTACTTGAGCCAGCCAGTACAAATGAGGTGGATTGGCATCACCACCTTCCAAACAAAAAGAAGGAAAAGATTACCCACATTCTAGACAAGCAGTCTACAGTCACTCGGAATGGTCATTATAATAGGTACCTGATTCAGTGGCAGGGATTACCAGCAACAGATAGCACTTGGATCTCAGAATGGGAAGTGATGAAATTGGAACCCACAAAGTTGCAGCACTTCACAGACAACCACTTGTAGGAGTTGTGTTCCTTTAAAGAAGGGGAGAATGATGCAGGGCCCTCCATAGGTCATAATCTCATACATAAACTTTCAGAGGTCATAACTTTTGACTCAGGTCTAAATTTTTAATGAAATTTTTTGGGTGCATGCCTCAGGTGGTGGCATTTATTTTGCCAATGATCTCAGATCGATTGGGGTCCGTTTTAACACTTTTCAGGAGCTGAATGTTTCATCTCAGGCTCTGAAATCAGCTTTTAGTGTTTTTTTTCTAGTTTTTAGAAAGTTCTATTTTGTAATAAATTTGAGTTTATGTTATCAAATCTCAGATATTAGTTGGCAATTCATTCTAACTTAGTCAAGGGCATGTTTAGGGAAAATCTCAACTTTTTAGGAGTTGTTTCAAAAATTACCAAAAATGGCAAAAAAACACCCGTGGGAAAAAATTGCCAAAAAAAGGTAATTTTCGGATTTCTTATTTTTTCTAATTTTTTGGTTACTTAAAAGTTTGCAGCAAATTGTAGAGGGAGTCAGAGATGAATGAGAAATATTGAAGGTTTCAAATCTGTGTTATTTGTCTTGTGATCGAATTTATTGTTAAGAAAATGTGTTGTGCTACATCAAGAACATAGCCAATTTGAAACAAGTTTTCAACAATGGGCTATCTTTGTGAACTAGAAGAAAGCTTCAAATGTTTGACTCTATTCCATTAAAACTAATTTTGAAGGCATATTATTAGAATAATAAAAAGAAAAATATTGAGACCAATGATCAAGCAAATGCTCGATTAAGATTCTCATTAACTCTATATATCTTGAATGCATTTTTGACTTGGTACGAATCTCCCGTTGGAGATAAAATTAATATACAATCGCTGAAACGTTCACCGAAAATCCATAAAGGACATGTAGTAAAACTTATTAAATTCTCTATAAAATCAACTGTATATTGCAATCAAAAATATTTAAGCTAAGAATTTTTATGATATAAATTCAGATACCTTGATCTGATGCTGCCAAATCCAAACTTCGTTTCGTCGCTTTCCTCGATCGAAAAGTAATGTAAAGAATGTAAGAGTTATATATACTTTGTTTAGCAAGAAATCTCTCGTGGTCTCTGCTTTGCCGTCGATTGACTCTGAATACATAGACGATAAAATTGTCTTAACCGTGGAGGGTAATGTCTAGTGAGCCATTGAGATAATCGCTTCCTATGATTTCATCAATTTTTGGAAGAGAGAGAGAGACAGGCTTCTTAATTGGTTTTAATATATGATTTCTTTATTAAAGAGCAATTAAGAAATGATTCTTAATAAATGCTCTTTGTTATTCCTTTTCTACGGTTGCCCTCCATTGGTCTTTAAATTTGTTGAGATGATGTGATGTAAAAAGAATCAGAATTTGTATATATACCATAGAACACTTGAATGACTAAAGATTATGTTTTGTACTATTCGGTTTTTGGTTTAATATAATCTTTGTAAGAATTGGAAGGGCAATCGCAGCACCCTGAGTAGTGCATTCATTTGAGATGGAGGAAACACAGGCTGTTGCGAATTATCTTCCAGCACTCCATTTCCTTCGTACTCCCACTCTAGAAGGGACTTTTATTTTCCTTGTTGCAGCTTCAATCATTTCCACATTTGTTGCTCTAGCTTTTAAGCTGTCATCAACTAAAGAGAAGAAATGGCCTCCATCTCCACCGAGGTTGCCATTATTGGGCAACTTGCATCAGCTGAACAAGGGTGAAAATCTTCTTTCCGCCATGACAGACATGGGCAAAACATACGGTCCTGTCATCACAGTCTGGATGGGTCCAATGCCAATTATAGTCGTCACCGGCCAAGCTCCAATCTGGGAGGGCCAGGCCGTCAACTTTTCTGGCCGGCCACTTTTCTACTCCAGCAATTCACCACTGCCTCTTACAGGACTATATTTAGTTCTCCCTACAACGAGCACTGGATTAAGCTCAGAAGGCTTCTGCACAACAATGTTCTCAGCCCCGCCCATGTTGCACTTCAGAGCTCTTCTCACCAAGCAAGTATGAAAAAACTAATCGCCAAATTAGAAATGGAGATGAATGAGAAGAATAGCTTGGTGAGGCCCCTCCATGCATTGAAAATGATGGCAATGAGTTTTATTGCCTCCTTATTCTTTGGCTTGGACTTTCAAGGCGATAATTTCTTGTCCAAGCTGGAAGAATGCATAGCTGAAGATATTAGTCTGACTAAAAGAGGAGATATATTTCTGGATCAATTTCCTCTTTCTCGCTTCTTTGTTCCTTCATCAATCAGAACAGAAAGGAAATGGAAGTCTCTGCGAGATGATATTCTGCATCTCATGTTGCCTCTAATCCGATTTGCTCGCAGTTATAGAGAATACTTTAAGCGAAGTGCCCCAAGCAGTTTCTTGTATTGTTTACTGTCCATCGAGGAAGAATCAGATGAATAAATGTCAAAGTTATCAGATGAAGAATTAGCTTTCAATTTGCATGAGCTGTTCGTTCTCGCAGTAGACAGCACATCAACGACCTTAGAATGGGTTTCTGGCATACCTGATAACAAATCCTCACATTCAAGAGAGGGCTTATGAAGAAATAAGCAAAGTGTGGTGAAGGAAACCCTAAGAAAAGAATCGATTGCGCCACTCGGGATGATTCACCAGACGGAAAACGAATGTAAGGTGATGGGCATCACCATACCTGAAAATTCAATGGTGCTTTTTAATCTGCACAGCGTGTCCAACGATCCTGAGGTTTAGAAGGAGCCCGATGAGTTCTGGCCTGAGAGGTTTTTGGACAAGAATGAGTCGGAAAATGTGAGAATGACATATCTTCCATTTGGAGCAGGAAGGCGTGTGTGCGCAGGAATGGACGTGGCTAACGCGTATGTTCCCATCACTCTCGCCAATTTGCTTAAAACGTTCCAGTGAGGACCTGCGAAGGAAGGTAGTCTTCCCGATCTTACTCGGGATGTTTCAAGTCTGCTCATGTTGATGAAGTATCCATAGGAATCTCGAATCACACGTCGTCCATCATAAACTTGTGTTCTAAATAACAAACAATTATGGGTTGTTGGTTCTTTCTATGCTTGTGTGTGCATCTCTTTGTCAATGACCTCCATCTTCTGGTTGATTTCGAGAAATTTGAGTTTCTATTTACCTCTGCAGTCCTACAATTTGGAATTTCATATATATTTACTTTTACTTCTACTTAAAGAGGCAAGATAGTTATTTATCATTCCTCATAAAATAAGCTGTAAATTTATTAATGAATGTTCTATGTGTGAACAAAAATGATGTTCAAGGAGGCTGAATAGTCTTAACTTTATACTTCATGTCTTTTTTAAGTACAATAAATGTGGTGCTAAATAATTTATTTGTTTGTCATATCTTTGATATTTAATTAAGGTCAACAAACTTACTGAACTATAATTTTATGTTTTCATTTCTTAATTATAATAAATGTGATGTTAATATTTGAATTTCATACTTTTAGTCTCCAAAGATGACAAGAGTGGTTTTCTTTTATAATGTTTTGCATGACAAATCAAATTTAATTTTGATTTATTTTATTTTGTATTGTTATAATTTTCATATGTATTTATAATGATAAAAATATATATTATTTATTTTTCTTATATCTTTTGAATTATAGTCATTAAATTTTTTAAATGTGTAAATTAGTAGAAGATGGCATATATTTGTATGTGAGTTAATAATTTAATTTATCTTATCTTCTTCTTGTCATAATTCATTCTCATATAAGTTGACAACTCAATTTATCTTATCACATCCTCATCATCATTTATCCTTATAATATAAAAAATCTATCAATTTATTAATCTAGTTTAGTTTACAAGTGTAGAGTTAATGGAGGCACGATCTATGATCACAACTTAAAGTCTTGGAATGTTAAATTTGCATTTCTAAATTTGAAATCATATTTTCCTCCCTTAATAGCTATCATGAGGTGACAAAGCATTATTTAATTTAAATTGCACACTAAAATTACATTTAAAGACTTTAACATTAATTCTAAAGTAATCATCTACCAATTTGATAAAATAAATTTGCATTACCATGAATTGCATTACCTCTTTATAAACAAAATGACCAACATAGTTCTAACCTTTTTATTTGAAACATTTAAAGCATCATATATCTTTTGAATTATAAACATACACTAATGTTGAATTTATAACATAGTTTATATTTATATTTATATTTTTTTCATTTCAAATAATTTGAACACATCTTTAATAAAATTGAATTAAACTTTTGTAATGTTCCTAAATTAATGGAGAGTGAATTAATTAAGTTAATTAACTAGGTGGTCTCAAAATTTAAATAATATTATAAAGGACTTCTCTAAATAATTAATTTAGTTATTAAATAAAAGGGGCCAAATTAATAAAAGAATAAAAAAAGTCATGTCGACCCATTGTATCTTTCCAAAAACTTCTTCGAGGCCTTTATAAGGCATTGGTTGACACCATATGTAATCATGGTAGATTTTATATCAGAGTGATGCAATAGAAGGCACGTCCTCAAAAGATTTGAATAAAATTTATATTGCTTGAGGACAAGAAAATTTAAGAAAGGCGGACTATCATGAACCGTGATTGATATATATAATAATAAAATATATTTTTAATACATATATAAAATGTTTGAAAAATATACATTATTTAAATATATTTTATAATTTATAATTAACTTCCCATTCAAATTCCATATATAAGTAAATATGTTAATCAATAATATTAATTGATATTGTTAGTAAAACAATTATGTAAATAATAAATAAAATTATTAATAAATAATAAAAGTTACTAATAAATTATCAAGTAATCATATTGGTAAATAATATTTCATTAAATAATTATATTATTAATAAATGAACGATTCTATCACAAAATATAAATATAACTACAAAACTAATATCGACTATTATCGTTCAAAACTAATATCATAAAAAAACCATGGATGATTAACATCGACTAAATAGTCGGTGAAGTTGTCCATTAAATACTCGGCAAAGGGCATTGAACAAGTGATAACCGACACATCTATTTGTAGTTAAAGGGAATCACCGTTCATTCTAAATGGTATAAGGATTAACCTAAATCAAACCAATAAGGAGGGGAGGACAGAATAATAAAAGTACACAAAGAACTAATTCTTATTTTAATAAGAATTACGGTGGGAATTGGAATCCCATACTTTGGCGCAGCTAGGAGGGTCCAGTAAGGAATGCCATCTCATAATAGTTGTAAGTTCGATCAAGCCGCTTTAAATTTAAATTATGATTATTTCTAGTGTGTCGACTAGTGGAGATTAATATCGCCAGATTTACATACGTACATAGTGAATATAATAATGAATTACACTGTAATCTAAGCTTTATTATGATAGTAATTAATATATACATATTTGTATATTTGTATAAGAAGGGTCTATAATCACTGTTAATGAATCAATTGCATTAGATAATGAAAATATACTAATGCATGTATGAACAAAATACACATTAATAATACAAAGATAAACTATATGGTCCAATTCTTGATGTCTATTAATCATTTTGGAAGGATAGGTTGGTGTGTATAGGAAGAGGAGAGTAAATCCATCTCAAACTATGGACGTGGCGTCAAGCGTCCTATGATAGTAAATCCCTATCCTTCATTAGAGATTAATAAAGAAGTAAGGACATGGTTCAATATAGCATTCATCCTTGTATTCAGAATAAATTAACTATCTTTTAATATAAATTAAGTACAAGTTGCATAGTAATTTATAATTATATGTGTTAAGAAGATAATCGTTATTAGGGGACATTATAGTAAATGAGATATTGCTCCCTCTCTCTCTTTCTTAGGCTTTTTCTTCATTCATAATAATTCACAAGGGGGTTTTCTTTGCTTTTCCCCTTTCAAAATGTCTTGTCCCCTTTGTTGGCTTTTGGGTGACGTCTCCAAGATATTGCATTTTTCATGGTAACAATTTCTTCATCTTCAAACTCTCTTGTATTTCATTATTTCCTTTCCCTTTGATTTTCCTTCCATGGTAGTAGAGCTTGGTTACTAATCCTTGTTTTGAGTGAATGTTGATGAAGGTTTTCATTTAGTGGAGATCACCTTATTTGGAGACTCATTTGAAGAAGAGGTTTGCAACTCATTTCTTTAACTCTTTGTGTTACAAGATTTCATATACACTTTTAAAAAAAAAATTTCTAACCCTCTTTGGAAGGCTTTTTGCTAGAGATTTTCTTTTTGTATCAATTTATTTTTTAGTTTGGATGGCTTGCCACCAAACCCTCTCTTAAATTTCCTATTTTTGGAAGGCTTGCTACAAAAACTAGATCATTATTTTAATCTCATACTCACAAATTTTTTATTGTAGGTTTTTTATTACATCTTGTTTGTAGTTTTTTTAAAAAGTATAACAGTCACAAGATTTTTGTTGTAGACTGTTTATCACATCTTGTTTGTAGTTTTTTTAAAATCTAATCTATTGCAGGTTTAAAATTTAATGTTCTTTTTTAAGATCTATATATACTTGTGTGCATATATGTTTTATAATTGTTCTCTGGAGTATTCTTATCTCATTTGCAAAGCTGTATTAAAAGAAAGCTCCATTCTATTCTCTGTCTATTACTCTTTGTTATAAATTGTCTGCAAATTTTTTTTAAAAATTATTCATTGTCCTTTTAGCTCAATATATGCATCTCTATTAACTTTAGTTTATTTAAAAAAAAAAAATTTTAAGGTGAAAGAAGACAAAGCTGTTGTATATAAAAATTTAATAATAAAGCTAGTTCGAAGACTCCATGGGGAAAGAACATAGCAAGAAAACCCAACTTCTCAATCCAATTACATTTCGATGATACATTTTTCAAAGAAGCGAAGCTCAAAAAGAACTTAAGAAGACTTTGAATTTAACAAAAGACAAAAAACTTCACTAAGACAACAAACACAACTTGGAATGATGCCCAAAGAATTTGTATAGAGCTTAGCATGATACAAATTTATGACCAGGTGGGTACAAGCATAAACAATCTGACAAAATACAACATCAAGGACAACCCCACTCATCATAAATCACCTTGGTCAAATCTAATTAAATCACAAAGTTCCTTGTGATCATTGTTGTAGTCATTAAATGAAAATAATTCCAGATTTATGGAATCACAACCCAAATTTGATAAGAGATTCGCAACATGGTTACCTTCCCGGTACGTATGCGAGATAACACAAAATTCAAACTCATCCAAAAGCCTCCAAATCTAATTGAAAATTTAAGCCAAATTCCAATTAGTTAATTGCCTTTTAATGCAATCCTAGATGATAATGAGTGAATTGCCCTCAACATGAATATGAACAATTCCTAGTGACTTCACAAGCACTAATCCTTGGAGCAATGCAAGGGCTTCTGCAACATTGTTTGTACTTGGTAGAATAGAAGAGGATTTCAATGCAATTGGATTCCCAGAATAATTTCTTAAACAAACCCTAATTCCTGAGATACCTAGATTACCACAGGAGGCCCTGTCAAAATTTAATTTAATAACACCACACTCAGGGGGATCCACTTTATCTTAGACCTGTCCACAGTTTTAAGAGAATAAGTCAAGTTGAAAAACATTGGAAGGGAAATATATTTCTAAACCTTGAGTATGGAATCATCCCAATTGGAATACTGAAAATGCAAAGAGTTGGTCTTAATGTTAGCAGAGACTAGTTCCGAAATTAATTTTTCAATAATTAATATGACAACATCAACTGAAGAGGAAGATTGTCGAAAGACACATTTATTTCTTTCCCACCAAAGAGCCCATACAATAAGTGATGGTGAGCACTTCCAAATTGAAGCCAACAAAGATTTGGTGTGGATAATCACCAAGATTCAAATAGTTCTTCTAGCATGTTTGGAAGAGGCATAGCAAAATTCAACTTCTTTAGTAATGCTTCCCAACATTCCTGAGAAAACTCACATTGAAGGAACACATGATCCACATCTTCGAACTCCTTCTGACAAAGAGGACATTTAAATTTTCTTTTTATATTAAATCTTTCTAATCTGTCACATTAAAGATCTCTTTCTAAGAGCCAGCCAAGCAAAACAACCTACTTTCGGTAGTGTGCAATTATTCTAGCATAATAAGAAAGCTTGACATCTAGATCTAGCATTCTCCACACCTCTTAATGCCATGGTTCTAGCTTTAATCAAGTAGTTGCAATCATGTGATGTAGCCCAAAATACAAAGTCTAGAATATGTTAAAAATATACTTGTCTTACTTGAAGAGATACCTTAAAAAGACTAATTGTGGAAGCAACAATGGGAAGTGCACTTGGATCTTTCCATATAAGCAGATGTGAATGAGGATCTACATGGTCAACATAATGACAAACCTTTTCCCCCCAATTTTGTTTAAATACATGAATTGCATCTGCAAATTGAGGAATCTTTGCAAGTGGGGAGAAGCCATTCTAGGAGTCATCCCAAAAGTTAGCACACTGACCATTATTATTTTCCTAAGAAACATAATCAAAAATAACTTCTATCGAATCAGCCATAAAGTTCCAAACCTCTAAACCTTTAGGAAGAGAGGAGGCAGTAATAATACGATTGGGATCCATAGAGTCCAAGTATTTCACTTGCATAATTTTACACCATGTGTTGTTTGGTTTCTTCAACATGTGCCAAACCAACTTACCCACATGCACTTTGTTGTGTTTCTTAAGATCATGTAAGCCTATCCCTCCTCTTTGCTTATCTAATCCCATGTCCTCTAATGAGATTAAAGGAATTTTTCTTTGACCTGACATGTTGCTGCTCCAAAGAAAGTTAGAGATAACCTACTTGATCTATTTGATGACACTCGAGGGACCGCAAAGTAGTAAAATAAAGTAATTAGCAATAGAAGAGAGAACTGACTTGATTAGCAGAATCCTACCTGAGAGGGACAACCACCTTACTTTCCATGTAGATATTCTATTCTTAATCCTATCCATAATTGTCTTCCAATAAACTGCCCTGTTTGATCCAACAAAGAAAGGGATCCCCAAATATACTAAAGTAAGCTCTTGCTGAAATCCTAAGATTTTCACGATTTTAGAGGATATTAGCGTTAGTAAAAATGTTATAGACTTTTGAATTAGGGGGATTGGTTCTCTAGCCAGACACTATCATATACAGATCTAACACACTCTTGATAGCTTTAGCTTCTTGAACCATCAGGTGGCTAAATAATAAAGCATCATCCGCAAATAATGAATGGGTCACTGCAATAAAGGTCCCTGGGATAGAGACCCCCCTCCAAAGGCCTTGCCCATGCTCCATAGAAATAATCCTACTAAATGCCTCTGCCATAATGATGAAAAGTGAAGGAGAAATAGGATCACCTTGTCTCATCCCTTGTGAAGATGGAAAGAAGCCCGAAGGGATCCCATTAATAATGATTGAGAATGAAACACCTAAAATACAAGCCTTGATCCAATTACACCATTTTGGTGAAAAAACAAATTTGCCAAGGACCTTTAGTAAAAAGTTCCAATTGAGCCTATCATAAGCTTTCATCATGTCTAATTTGACTACAAAGGAGGAAATTTGATGGGTGTTAATAGAACGTAACACCTCGTGAGGCACCAAAGCACCTTCCATTGTCTCTTTCCTTGGAACAAAACCTCCCTGTTCTGAAGAAATAACCTTTGGTAATAGATTTTGCAATCTAAGTTAGATAGATTTTGTAAAAATCTTATAGATCGTGTTAGACAAGGATATCAGTCTGAAATCAACAAAAGATTTAGGAGTGTTATTTTTTATTACTAATAGCTTATTTTAAAATAAATTTTTTTCACTATTCAATCATTTCTTTTCTCACTGATTTATTTGTAGGTTAAAAATAAATACTATAATATTTTTGTCTCAACTCACAGATTTATTTGTCAAATCTGATTCATTTTTTAGTAACAAATTTTACTCAAATTTTTGTTTGCAGATTGGTTGAATAAAATTATTAAGTGTATAGATTTTTTTTAAATCTCTACTTCCATATCTCTTTTATCTAAGTATTTAAAAAATTAAATCAATTCAATCATCTCTCCACTGTCATATTTTTCTCTAATTAAAAGTCATCATTTTATGTTTTACTTAGAATTATTATTATTTAGTCTCTTATTTTATTCTTCTTTTGTAACACCTCTTTTCTATTTTTTTCTACTTCATTTGGCATCTTTTCTTCCAAGATTTCATGTTTTATCTTTTCATCATTTTCATTCATTTTTTAATTACTATCTTTGTAATCATTGAGTAACGTTTTCCTATGCATTATCTTATCATTGCATTACTGCTGATTTTTTTTGCTTTATTTTGTTCATGTGTGTTGGTTTACAAAGGCTTTTCTTTGCCCATTTACATATTGATCTTACCTTTTTAGCTTTCATGTAGAACTTTGTGAAAGTTTTTTTTAAAACATTCAAAAGCCTAAAGCTCTTTTCTTTAAGAAGCTTTTTAAATTCATATATTTCTCATTTTAAATTTTAAAACATTCATTCGTAATGTTTTTTTAATATAAATTTTATAAAAGATTTTATTAAGCTCCAGCACGCAGTTTTAAAATTTCATGAAAGGTAATTTTAATTAAAAATATATATATTTTTAATTATATTTATATCATTCTTTTTTAAAGTTTATTTTTTTTATTAAAGTGTTTTATTTAGATGTTGTACTTTTAAATTAGAATATTGCTTAAGTGTAATTAATTATTTATTTTTCAAATTTAATATCAAGTTTATTAAATTTTTTTCTTAAAGTTTAACCATTTTGTACTAAGGGTTTTTATTATAAATTATTAGCATTTTTTAATAAAAACCAATTTAAACTTTTAATTAAGGGGGATTTTTTTATTTTTTTTAATCTTAGTTTGTGTAATCATTTCCACTTTAATTTTAAAAATCAAACTGAATAGTTCAAACTATCACTCATGGAAAACACATATTTCTTTTATTTTCTATTTTAAACACTTGTGAGAAGTTTCTACAAATCCAACTTTTGAACCGGCCACCTATACTCCTCAATTCAACCAAGATGCATGGAAGGCTAAAAACAAGGAAGTCCCTAGGTTAATCAGAATTTCAATAATTCCTGATTTGTATGTTTTAATTGGGCATTGCACAAAAGCCCATGAAGCGTGGGAGATTTTAAGACTAGGGTGGTCCCACAATGGTGTGTCCCACTTTTTGGCCAACTTTGACACAGAGATCAACATTTTGAGAAAAAAACTTCGCTTTCAAACACTTGTTGCCACAAAACTATTAGGAATTTGAAAATGATGTAAACTAGAGTCTTTTATAATTTTATTTCTAGTTTCTAAATATATTTTTTAAAAAAATAAAATTCATTAAAATTCATTTTTCCTTCTCCTTCAAAAAGTGGTTTGTGTGAAAAACTATGTTTTTAAGGAGTTATTGTCACTTGGATCAACATAATTTTTTTTAAAAAATATGATAATGATGTAATTATTTTGAGATTATATTTGAAACTTCAATATCTAAAGGAAGCAATTGGTTTCATTAATTTTGGGTCAATATTTCATAGTTTATTAAGTTCTAAAATGACAGTAACTCTAATTTAGACATAAGGTCACTTGGATCGCTCTAACTTGACCTGTGTATATCGAAATTTATTTTTTCCTTTTTTTATAGAAAGGTAACACAAATACTCTTTTCCTACATATTTTTCATAGTTATTTTTTGTAAATTTACTATTTTTCCCAAAGTCTTGAAGAGATAGGTTGTTGAATGACCAAACAACCTATGTTTAGTTAAAGTAATATTTAAAAGTGATAATTAACTTAATATGTATTAAAATTATATTCATTAGAAAGCTTGTTCCGAATAGCATCATTCTACATAGATAAGTTTTTCAAATGGATTCATTTGATCTTCTAAAACATAAAGTCAAAGTGATTTTTTGTGAGCATTTTAATAGCTGCAAAGGAGACTCCATTGTAGGTATGAATGGGGAGTATAGATGTTATATTAGTGTTTTTTTAATCTAAGAAGCTTTGACCTAACAATTTGTAATTAATTAATTCAAATGGAACCTCTCAAGGCTTAAATCATTATATTTTATTAAAAATGTGTTATTTCAGCAAAAATCAGCATGCCTAAAAAAGTGGGACACACTATTGTGGGACCATCCACTACTTATGATAGTACATATGAATCACGTAAAATACATAATCAAGATCAACTTAAAGACCCTAGGCATACTTACTTCAAGACTATGGATGGATTTATATTAAAATTTGATTCTCTTAAAGGTCAATTAATTGGTTTAGTTGTTACTTTATCTGATATTTATTTATTCAAAATCATTATTAAGAAATGTCTTCCTAGGCAATATCAACAATTCATTACTTGAATGTAAATGCACAACTTGTGATTCCTACATTAGCTAGTCAATTAACTTACACAATCTTAAAAAAAACAATCATCAAGAAGAAGAAAAATTAATTCAATTTGGTACTCTTAAAACTAACAAACATGCATTCATGTCGAAAAATCAAAGTCATAATTTTAGATCAAATAATCATCATAATAACCATCATAGTCATAACAATAATAATAATCATAATTCTCAGAATAATTATCATAATCATCAAAATAATAGTAATAATCATAATTAGTCTAATAAAAAATTTTATTCTAATAACAATCATAATTATAGGAATAATAATTATAATAATAATAAAAATAATAACTCTCAATCTAGGCCTCATTGCAATTATTGTGGTAAAGATGGTCATGTTATCAATAATTGTTTTTAAAAATAGAATGATAAGAAGCCTATGAATCAAAAGAATCAAAATAATCAAAAGTCTCATTATAAGAAGAATAATGGTAATAAATCATGTCATGCATTTACAATTAGTTATAATGTTTCTAACCCTTTAGAGTGGATTATTGATAGTGGTGCATCTCAACATGTTACACCTCATAGAGAATTTTTTCATTCATTACAACCTGATACTTCAAATATTCCAATTCAATTAGCTAATAATCATAGTTGTAAAGATAAAGGTTTTGGTGATGTTTTTGTTCCTATTGGTACATTGCATGGTGTTCTTTATGTTCCTTAATTAAAATCTAATATTATTTTAATTGCTAAGTTATGTTAGGAATATAAGGTCCTGATGAAGGGTGCTCCCCTTAATACCACAAACACATAACAGAAATAGAGAAACAACAACAATATGCAAGAACAGAAAATTGGCTTCTTATTATCTCCACAAATGTGGAATTACAAACTTTCAGAATTACAATATGCAAAGCCACATGGGCATTCCCTTACAATATTCTGTAGGACAAAGCCTCGAACTATTACCCAGATCCACTACCCAGAACTATTCTGAACTACCTAAGACAATAATACAGCCTTCCTTATATAGGCAATTATCCACCGCCTGGGAAGGTTCCAGAATTTTAGCCAATAAGGCCGACCAAACTTAGAATTATTTTATTTTACATTTTATTACATCATAGTCGGCTCAAAATAACTTTTGAAACCCGAACATAAATTTTGAAGAAAATTATTTTCCGCCATTTCAGGTGGCCCAACTTCCGAAGACCATAAGTCATCACCAGTTGACCCGCTCGGCTATTATAACCCCATTTCGGAAACGCCGCGAAGTGCTCTACAGGCTTGACCCACGCAAGCGCCCGTCACCCAAATTTTTGACCTCATCCGGGGCCTCTAAAGCCTTAAAAACTAAGTTCAAAGTTTCTGTACCCTGCTGCCAATATCGAAAATCTTCAATATCTTCCAATATACACTTGATCTGGCAATGAAAATTTACTGGCAGACTTATATGACCAAAATGAACCTCCAAGAAAGAAATCATATCATTCTGAGCACATACAAAAATTACCAAAAATAGTAACTTTTCATAAATAGCAGCTCTGCACAAAATAGCCCTTATTGGATATAAAAATAGAAATATTTTTGGGTGATGCAAGATTTCTCTTACACCCAGGATGCTCCTGCATCAGACACCCGGGGTAATTTGAGAAGTGACCCTGTCACGACTCAGGTGTGTAGAGGAAAACCAAGATGGTTAACCTCCTCCTTTGTTAGCCATGATGAATCTTCAACAGGTCATCCTTTCCACTTGACCAGATATTCTTCATATGTCCTGTTCCTTGTGCTTCTGCCAACACGACTGTCCAGTATATCTTCGATCTCCTTAATGTCTGAACTAGTTGCTGGAATGCTCCACTGTGCTGCTGTGATCTCATCTTCAACACCTCCTTCATGATACTCTGCCAGATCTGAAATGTTAAACACTGGTGAAATATTTAGCTTAGTAGGCAATTCTACCTCATATGCATTTCCTGAATCATGTTTCTTTAGTATCCTACATGGTCCAAACTTTTTCATTTTCAGCTTGTTATATGTACCAACCGGAAATCGCTCCTTGCGCAAATGAACCATGACTTCATCACCAACCTGAAATTTCTTATACCTCCTTTTCTAATCTGCCTTAGCCTTATACTGTGCATTCATCTTGGTAATATGCTTCCTCACCTCCCCATGGATGTTCTTCAAATGTTCTGCAAAATCCTCAGCCTCAGCACTACTTATTTCTCCTTTATCTATCTTCCTTAATTCAGATGCATTTCTTGGACTACTTCCATATATAATCTGGAATGGTGATTTACCAGTGCTCCTGTTGACAGAATTATTGTATGCAAATTCTGCCTGTGGTAAAATCAAATCCCATCCTGTTGGCTTATCTCCAACCAAACATCTCAGCAAATTTCCCAAACTCCTATTCACCACCTCTGTCTGTCCATCAGTCTGTGGATGATGTGATGAACTGAACTTCAAATCTGTCTTCAACTTATTCCACAATGTACGCCAGAAATATCCAACAAACTTAGTGTCCCGATCTGAAACTATGGTCTTTGGCAAACCATGAAGTCTCACTACTTCTTTGAAAAATAATTCTGCTACATGAACAACATCATTATTCTTCTTGCAGGGAATGAAATGTGCCATCTTTGAAAATCTGTCAACCACTACAAAAAATTGAATCATGTCCCCGCTGAGTCCTCGATAAACCAAGAACAAAGTCCATGCTAATATCCTCCCAAGGCTTCTCTGGTATAGGTAATGGCTGATACAACCCTGTATTCTGCTTCACTCCTTTCGCCATCTGACATACTCTGCAACTCTGTACAAACTTCTTCACATCTTGCTGTAATTGTGGCCAATAATAATTCTCACCAACCAAAGCAAGGGTTTTATCACGACCAAAATATCCAGCCAATCCTCCACTATGCTTCTCCTTGATGAGATTCTCCCTCATAGAATTTCATGGAATGCACAACTGACTCCCTCTGAATAGCATATCATCCTAGATGATGAAATCCAACCATTTTGTCCTGTCTAGAGTAACAGGTTCTGTACAAGCTTTCCAAGCTTCACCAAAATCAGGATCCTCTGGATACAAATTCTTGAGTTCCTTGAACCCAACCACTTCCATCTGCATTTTTGTCAGCAATAGTTGCCTTCTGCTAAGAGCATCTGCAACCCTATTAGACTTTCCACTTCTGTGTTTCAAAACAAATGTATAACTCTGCAAAAACTCAACCCATTTCAAATGCCTCTGATTCAACTTTTCTTGACTATTCAAATATTGCAAAGCTTGATGATCAGTATACAAAACAAACTCTTTAGGAAGCAGATAATGTCTCCACTTCTTTAATGCCTGAACTATAGCATAAAATTCTTGATCATAAACAGAATATTTCCTCTTGGCATCATTTAACTTCTCACTGAAATAAGCAACAGGTTTACCTTCTTGGCTCATAACAGCTCCTATTGCAGTACCACTAGCATCACAATCTACTTGAAACACCTTATTAAAATCTGGAAGTGCTAAAATAGGTTGTTCTGTAACTTTTTGTTTCAACAATTGAAAACTCTTTTCTGCCCCATTAGTCCACTTAAACTCTTTTCTATCCCCTCTCATTGTTTCAGTCAAGGGTCCACAAATACTACTAAAATTTCTGATAAACTTTCTGTAAAAGCTAGCTAGACCATGAAAAGATCTTACCTTAGTAGCACTCCTTGGAGTAGGCCATTCAAAGATAGCCTGTACCTTCTCTGGGTCCATTTTTAGACCTTCTACTAAAACTACAAATCTCAAATACACTAACTCTTTCTTCACAAAACTGCACTTCTTCAAATTAATCAGCAATTTTTCTTCTCTCAACTTCTCAAACACCATACGAATATGCATCATATGCTCATCCAATGTCTTACTAAAGATCAAAATATCATCTAGGTAAACAATGACAAACTTACCCAAAAATTCTTTCAGAACCTCGTTCATGAGCCACATGAAAGTGCTCGGTGCATTGGTTAGCCCAAAAGGCATGACTAACCACTCATATAGTCCTTCCTTTGTCTTGAAGGAAGTCTTCCATTCATCTCCTTCTCTGATCCGAATCTGATGATATCCACTTTTCAGATCTATCTTTGAGAAATACATAGCTCCACTCAAACAGTCCATAATATCATCCATTCGTGGCAATAGAAACCTGTACTTGATTGTGATCTTATTTATTGCCCTAGAATCTGTATACATCCTCCATTCTCCATTCTTCTTTGGTGCTAATACCGCTGGTACAGCACAAGGACTCAGACTCTCGAATCAACCCCTTCTGTAACAGTTCATGTACTTGTCTGTTCAACTCCTCACTTTCTGCAGGTGTCATTCTGTGTGCTGCCTTATTCAGCAAAATCACTCCTGGGATAAAGTCCATCTGATGAATGATCTTCCTGACTGGTGGTAATCCATCAGGCCACATTATCGGATACAATATCTTGAAACTCATTCAACAAATCTGCAACTTCTACAGGAACATCTTCTACTTCCTCTTTACCAGCTTTTGGAATTAAAGCAAAACATACATGCTCATGCCTCATACTATCTAGGAATTTCCTTCCATCAACAAATGTTATTCTTGCATTACCACATACCTTTTCTTCGGTCTCCTTCAATGGCTTCAGCTTATGTCGCACTCCATCCTTTGTCAGGGAATAGGTATTCGCATGACCATCGTGTACAGCACATCTGTCAAACTGCCACGGTCTACCCAATAACATATGACATGCATCCATAGATATGATATCACACAATACCTCATCTTGGTATCCGCCAATCTTGAACTTCACCAGGAATTGTTCATTGACCATGACCTTGTGGTCATCCTGTACCCAGGCAATCCGATATGGATGTGGGTGTTTCTGTCTCTTGAGCTTCAACTTTGTCACCATCTCTTCTGACACCAAATTGTCAGTGCTTCCACTATCATTAATCACATCACAACATTTACCTTCACACTTGCACCTGGTGCGAAACAGGCTCGTCCTTTGCTTAGGTTCATTCTCACCACTCAACAGGACTCTTCTGTTAATCAACATTTCTCCTCTTTCAGCATCTTCAGAATTTGATGATCTAGCATCTTCATCTACATGTGCAACTCTGGCCTGGCCTTCATTTCTCCTGTCTGTTCTGACTTGGCGCTGAGGACATTCAAATGCCCTATGACCTTCTTCTCCACAGTGAAAACATGTTCCACGGAAGCCACCTCTTCCAGATCCTTGTCCTCTTCCTCTTCCTCTCTGATCTCTATTATTCTGATCCTGGAAGCGATTGGAATTATTTCCTCGCTGATTTTGACTGCTACTGGCCTCATCCTTCTTTTTCGGATCTTCATTTCAGCCACCATATGACTGTCCACCAGATCATCCACCGCGACCTCTTCCATTTTGTCTGCTCTCGAACTTCTTGTTCAGCTTTTCCTCTACTTTTAGGGCAAATTGGTATGCCTCCTCAATACTATTCATTCAAACCAGATTCAACTCCTCCTGAATGCTTGGCCTTAACCCATTAAGGTATCGGGCAACTTTCTCCTTATCAGCTTCGGCATGACCTGTTCTAATGAGGAGTCGATAGAACTCCTCTGTATAATCCTGAACAGATTTTCCTGCTTGCTTCAAACTTTGCATTTTCTTCAGTAGGTCAAGCTCATAATCAACAGGAATGAACTGTCACTTCAATTTATCCACCATCCGATCCCATCTTGTGATTTTATCTTTCCCTCTTCTATTTCACTCCAATTGAATTTCTTGCCACCAGATCTTCGCATGACCTTTCAGTCTGGCCTTCGCAAATTTGACCCTATCAAGATCCTCAACATCTTCATACTCAAAATACTCCTCACATTCATTGATCCAGTCGATCAATTCCTCTGGGTTAAGATTTCCAGAAAATGTAGGAACCTCAATCTTAGGTCTTTTCCCAATCTTGGAAATCGCCCGAAAAAGTCTTTCTTCCTCCTGGTTCACAATTTCAACTTCTCCTTCTTGATATTCTTCTTCGGCTTCATCCTCAATTTCATCTCTGACATTAAGATTCATTCATCTGCGAATCTCTTCTTGCAATGCTCGCACTTGTCTCTGCAGCTCTCTAACCTCAGGTGTTACAACACCAGCTCTTCCGCCACGTTCCCTTTGTGGAGGCATTTTCCGCGATGCGCGCTGAAACCCTAGCCACGGTCCTGGTGCAAACTGCCTCACAGTTGGCGATCTGTTTACACACTCAAGAACTCCTACTCTGATACCACTTGATGAAGGGTGCTCCCCTTAATACCACAAACACATAACAGAAATAGAGAAACAACAACAATATGCAAGAATAGAAAATTGGCTTCTTATTATCTCCACAAATGTGGAATTACAAACTTTCAGAATTACAATATGCAAAGCCACATGGGCATTCCCTAACAATATTCTGTAGAAAAAAGCCTCGAACTATTACCCAGATCTACTACCCAGAACTATTCTGAACTACCTAAGACAATAATACAGCCTTCCTTATATAGGCAATTATCCACCGCCTGGGAAGGTTCCAGAATTTTAGCCAATAAGGCCGACCGAACTTAGAATTATTTTATTTTACATTTTATTACATCATAGTCGGCTCAAAATAACTTTTGAAACCCGAACATAAATTTTGAAGAAAATTATTTTTCGCCATTTCAAGTGGCCCAACTTCCGAAGACCATAAGTCATCACCAGTTGACCCGCTCGGCTATTATAACCCCATTTTGGAAATGCCACGAAGCGCTCTACAGGCTTGACCCATGCAAGCACACCGTCACCCAAATTTTTGACCTCATCCGGGGCCTCTAAAGCCTTCAAAACTAAGTTCAAAGTTTCTGTACCCTGCTGCCAATATCGAAAATCTTCAATATCTTCCAATATACACTTGATCTGGCAATGAAACTTTACTGGCAGACTTATATGACCAAAATGAACCTCCAAGAAAGAAATCATATCATTCTGAGCACATACAAAAATTACCAAAAATAGTAACTTTCCATAAATAGCAGCTCTGCACAAAATAGCCCTTATTGGATATAAAAATAGAAATATTTTTGGGTGATGCAAGATTGCTCTTACACCCAGGATGCTCCTGCATCAGGTCCAATTTTCTAATGATATGTGCTATGTTATGTTGGAAATTTAGTTGGGAAATGTGATACTAAGAGGGGGGGGGGGGGGGGGGCGGGGGTGAATCAGATATCACCTATTCATCCATTTTAAAATTACTAAAAAACTTCATAGCATTATCACAATCTTCATTAATGTAATGAAATTAATACACTAAACATCATCCATGAAAATACTCATAACACAATAACTTGGTTACCAAGAAACCCTTGAAAGGTAAAACTGGGGTGGGGATGACACCCACAAATCTTCACTACTGCAATATAAAGTTTTCCTGTTAGGGCTACAAATTTGATCATAAAATATGATCTACCCTATGAGGGGTCTGCCCTGTTAAGAGCTAAAATACTTATACAATCTACATTGCAAAAGGATTTAAAACTTACAACTAAGTAAGCACTCAGTTAAGAGATTACAAAAGGTCTATTAAAACCACTCTGTTAAGAGATTTACCCTAATACACTTGTTAGAATCTCTCAGTACTTGATCCTTCAGTCTGCACTATATGTTGATTACAAATATTCTCCTTCTAGTATGATTTGATCTTATCTATCAAGTTTATCTCTGTTCTGTCCTTCACTGCAATACTCTATTTCACTCGGTCACTGAACTCTATCAGAATACTTCACTAATCTAAATGTATTCTTTGTTCATCCCTCTCATTCCCTTCGCATCCTCTCATACAATTTAGGGTTTAGATTTCATCTCATATATACAACTAAACTTCTCCAAGATTTAAGATCTACGATTGAGATTTACTTTTTTTGCCGCTTAAGATTTCCTAATTTTGATTGGGTCCAAGTGTTGCATTGGGTTCAATGATTAGAAAATAGGAGTGTAATCACCTCTGTGATTTCCTCAATAAACAAAATACAAAACATGAATGTTAGACAAAATGTTTTACCTCGATGATTGTGCCATAACAAACTCACATGTCAATTCTGGTTAACTTGGTAATTGATGTCTTTGATACTCAACATTCATTGTACTCAGTGTTCGCTAATATCTCTAGCACTCGGCATAAACTACTTCACATAGCTTGGCAAAAACTAACTCGGCTAATACAAAAGTACTTGGTGACCATTGGTTTACTTGATAGTGACTACTGCTCGGTAAATATACATTACATGACTTGACCTATACATGATGACTCGGTCACAGTGATGACCAACCAACATTACCTACATAATGACTAAGTGTAAGACACTAATAGACAACAAAATTATATGGATCAACAATCTCCCCCTTTGACATTAGTGGCAAAAACACTTTGTCATGACATTTACAATTATTTTTACAAGAGTACTTTAGTATTAATAGAATACTCTCCCTAAGATATATATATATATATATATACATATACATATATATATATATATATATATATATATATATATATATATATATATATATATATATATATATATATATACAAACATATATATATACATACATATATATATACATATATACATACATATATATATATATATATACATACATATATACATACATACATATATATATATATATATATACATATATATATATATATATATATATATACATATATATATATATATACATATATATATGTATATATATATGTATGTATATATATATATATATATATATATATATATATATATATATATACATATATATATACATATATATATGTATATATATATATATGTATATATATATATATATATGCAAAACTGAGTATATCATACCATTCTTGTTCTATTACGTCCCTTTTTGCATCATAACCATATGCAATGCAGATTCCCAGCTGGATGTTGCAACTTTTAGAACCTTTGATTGTACTTTTATCTCGACAACTAGATTGACTAGGCTCTCAGTTGTAGACAGACGAGGATCTTTTTGTATTAAGTCCTTAGCCTTTTCTAACTCTCTTTGAATAGCCTCCAGATGAGGTTTTAACATTGTTTGAATGGACAGTAGATGAGCTCTTATGTTACCATAATTAGCCATCAACTCGGCTATCCTTCCTTGTGAATGTAGAAGCTTGGCATAATGTTTGGAACTGGAACTTGCATCCAAGCTCAAGGATTGACCAGTAGACTTTATTGCTTGCTATAGTTTGTCTACTAGCTCTTGGTCATCCTTTGTAAATTCTTCTACATTGCACAGTTTTGTATACAAAGATTGTGCATTCACTACCACTCCTTCTGAATCTGTTATCTGGGTAGAGAGTTCTACCTTCTTTACTGCAATCTCGATGGAGACCTTATTCAACACCTTTGTTTCAAACTTCCTTTCTGACCACTGCAACAACTTATCATTGGCTTCTCTTGAAAATCTTCATTCGTCACTTTCTTGATGATATGGACAAGTTGTTCCAGTATGGGGTCAGATTCATTAGCATTAGCCATTTCAAAAGCATCAATAAATATTTCTTTTATCTTAGGCAAAACTTGCTTTTGCTGATGTCCTCTTCTCAATTCTTCTTGCCTAATTTTCCTCTTCAGTAGGTCTTGCAATATCTGCATCTTCTCATATGATAAGTTATCAGAATCCCATTTTGGAATGACAATAACTTCATCAATTGTTACCTCCGGTGAAGAAAATTTCACCTTCTTTTTCTGTGCCTTCTTCCTTAGTGTACTACCACTCGACATTTGTACAAGAGCTTTTACTGCCTCTTGCTCCTGAGGCTCTTGGATATCAATAGCTTTGTCCTTCTATTCTTTTCCCTTATCCTCCACATGAGGATTCTCAAACAATAATGTAGACTGGTCTACTTTCTCCTTCTATGAATCCTCGACAAATGTAGACTGATGTGCAGTTGTCGATTGATCCTGTTCCTCGATAGTGCTCATAGCGGCTAACATGTCAACTATAACAACTTTAGATTTGAGAGGGGTTGATGTGTCAGTTGATGTATCATCAATTTTTGCATAATCTATTAATTGTAAGAGTAAAATATTACTACCCGACAGAGATGTATCTTTTTCTTCCTCAACATGTATGTCTTCCTCAGTCTATACCTGAGTCTTTTCTTGGGTATCTTCTGTGATGTCAACAATACTTACTCTAGATAAATTTTGACATTTCTCTTCCTTGGGAGCTTCTTTCTCCTATATAGGTGGCTCAATTACATCTGTTGTATTATATGGCTCAACACCCTTAGATGTGCTAGCATCTTGATGTGCATCCTTGTCAATTAGCAAACCAAAAATTATCTTCCAAGTCTTGAGACTTGCCTGTACAACATCCTCAACCTTGTGTTGAAGGATAGAGTAAGCTCTAAGTTTAGCAATGAATCTATTCCTGTATTATTCCACAACTTCCTAAATACTAGCAGAGGGAAGATCTAGTGAAACTTGAGCTAGTATGGTCTCCCTTATCTGCTTCTTTGTCATTAGAAAAAAATCCCATTTCTATTCAACTCTATTACTTAACTCCTTAGGGATTAGTTTCCCCAACTGTATAGGTAACATCTTGAAGGTGCAGAGCATCTCAAGAATAGCTTCTTCTATTTTCTCCTTATCACCTATACTCATGCTCTCAAATCTTAATTGCTTCAAACATGTAATTCTAAAAGAGTTCTTGATAGTGTGGCATATTTCATCCACATTTGGTGTTATACTCTATAGTGCAATCTTCTTTACCTCCTCATCACTCTCTGTCTCCTCATCATTTTTTTCTAAAATAAGTTTCCTTCTAGACCTTTTTCTTGTTTGGCTCAGTACTACCTTAGGCTAAATAGGTTTTCTTTTCCCTAATGCAGGGGTTTTCTTTTGTGACTTGACAACTATAGCTATGGAGGCTTCCCTTGTTCTTGGCCTAAGCATAGGCGATGATGTAATGTTAGGTTTTTGCATATTATTACTCACAGGCTCGACAATTACTACCTTCTTTCCTTTCTTCTTGACTACTACTATCTCTACTTCATCATTCTCACTGGGATCACTTGCTTCATCTTCTCCCAGTCCTTATGTTAATTCAAGAGGTGCATCCTCCTCTATTTCTCCCATCATTTTTACTAGATTCTTCACAATTTTCTTCCTTTTTCTCTTCACGATAGTTTCCTTCAATCCCATGGTTATTTTGGATTTGGCCTCTTCATATGTTCTTGTGTGATGATGAATATCACCTTCATGAAATTAAGATCTGATAGCAACAATTTAAAGAAAATACAATGCAAATTTAATTTAAAATGAAATTATAATCTAGAACATCTCATGGTTCTCTAGAAAGAGGTGGTAAGTGAAGCTCTCAGCTCAAATCCTCACTAGTGACACTTCTAAAATGAGAAATTATGCTTCTACAATGCTTATTCAATGATTCTACCATGCTTCGAGCTCAGAATGATACAATTATAATGCTAAATGCTCAAAATACTCTTAGAATGCTTTTCAATTGCCTATAGTAACAATGCTTTTACAAATGAATTTCTAAGATGAAAATGCTCTCCAAAATGCCTCATATTTATAGTAAATGTCCAAGGGTAGGGGGTAGAGTGAAGTAATCATGATTAACCCTTGGTTGAATCAAATACTTTGCTTTGTTCATAAATGGGGGGACAAATGAGGGGACAATCCTTTAAATCGTTTCAAAGCTTTGGACAATTAAAATGTTTCAGTGATTTATGTCTTTTTGTCCTCAATTCTTATTGGTTCATCAACTTTATTGAAATAAAATAGGAATTTATTGAATTCAATTAATTAATTAAATTTAGCCATGTAAGGGTAATGGGTTCATTTTGATTTCTGATTAAAACAACTATACAATTAATTGATTAAAATCAATTATGTAGTGTTTTTGGCCCCTTTAAGCTTTGATTAAATAATTTAACATCATTATTTAATTTCTCTTTTTCTTTAATTGATTTTGTCCAACTTTATTTAATAATGTCCATTTTTAATTGATTTTGATGATTTAGTGCATTTTATTGATTTTTGCAATTTAAAAAGCACTTGTCTAATTGATTTTGATGATTTAGTCTACTGTCATGCATGGGACGCTCTCCAACTGACTAGACTAATAAAATTTGTGAGCAATTACTCTCACTACAAAATTAATCTCCAGATTAGTGATGGTGGAGATTTTCATTCCACACTTATTCCATACTACCTTAGTGTTCGCCTGAATTTCCTCCTTGCTTAAACATTTCATTGTTCTCTTACCAGAAATTATGGGGTATCCAGTTACCTGGTGAATCATGTCTTTTGTTATTGGTACTGGTCCATCCTCTAGCCAAATATGCATGTCATGCACTCTACTTAGTATGATTTTCATCCAGTCCAATTTGAAATTTTGTGGAAAATCTAGTGCATGAACTAACCCTTGCTCGGCAACCTTCTGGTGTTTTCTCTTCAATACCTAGTTGCTGCATAATTTTTCATAGGCTTCCCTGATCTCATAATCCCCAATCTCTCTGATTTTTCACATGTAGCATGACCTAATAGCGTTCATTGTAAAAAATTTTTTTGGAATCGATGACAAAGCTCCATTAAGATATCCCATGATCACGCTCTCCAGAATGGCCTAAAACATCTATGGCTTACTCACCTTGTTCCTTACTAACTAAACATTGAAAACCCCCTTTCTGTGTTTCTTCATTGCGGTAGATGAAGATGATGCCACTGATTTCAAGTTAAAATTTCTCAAAAAATATTTTTCTGAGTAGGGTACCTTTGTGTAAGTGTTCTACAGATGATTTTCCAATGACACACTGAAAAGATTTGAAATTTCCTTCAAACAAACAGGTTACACTCTCTTTGAATCACTCAAAAAAATTTCAATTCATTGGTGAAATGAAATGAATGGTAACATTCTACTTTATAGACTTCAAACGGTCGAATTAGGGCTTCATAAATGTTCTATACACATTCTAGGTTGAATACAGTTGTCTTAGAAATCTCATGCTAAGCTTGGCTAACACAAGCTCGATCGACACAACTATTCAGATACAGCTCGGTGTACATTACACCTTGACTATCACAGGTGCTCAGCATATATTGATAACTCGGTCAAAACACTGACGCTCAACATAAAAAATGAATTGTTCCACATGACTCAAATATGTCCTAATGCATCTTTATCTATGTAGATATGGACTTTTACTCAACTTATGTTAGGAACTGATATAAGGTAAAACATTATAAGACTCAGCTCCATACATACCTTCTTTTCTTAGTTCGAAGAAGTGTGATCACCTGATCCATAAGATTCGATGACCTCAGGTGTACTGGCTTCACTTGTGATGTCTTCTTCTTTCTTTTTCCATGTTTTATTCATCTAATTTCTCAAATTTTCACTTAAATCTTCATTCTTGCTTTGTTCATTTCTTGGTATGGGTGATCTACAGTCTCTCTTTAGATGACCTATCTTGTTACATTTATAGCATACCATACATCTATTCATCCAACTTTTAGATTTACCCCTAAAATGAGTCTTCAAAAAAATTTCTCCAATGTGTCCATATTTTCCATAGTAATGACAACTGTACAAAGTGTTATAATCCTAGTTGTATGAGTTACTCTTCATAGGTGACTTATTCTATTCATTTGATGACCATTTGGGTTTAGATCTACATTCAAATGCTCTATGTCCATACTTCTGACAATTAAAATAGTGTCCTTGAAATTTTGGTGAGATAGGTGGATTGTTGACCTTAGAGCTGCATTCTTGTGCTTGATGTCCAAGTTTCTTATAGTTAAAACAATGTCCATTAAGTCTAGGTTTAGGATTGAAGACTTACCATGTTTGCTTCTGTAGATGTTAGTTGTGTGTCTTGGCTTTCCACAGTGATGGCATGTAGGCTTGTTGTTCTTTGGTTTAGCATTCTTTTTCTCTCCACTTTTTGATGATTCTCCTTCCTCAGTAGATGGTGAATGCTCATTTAGTCCAAGTCCAGATCTATCACTAGATCTCCTAGGTGATCTTAATAGTTCTTCAAAGTATTTAGCAACTTCATTTGGTTTGTTCATCCTTTCACTAATTTCCTTTTTAGATTTCAGTTCATTTCTTAGTTGATCATTCTCAAATCTTAGATTGTTGATTTCTATATCTTTCCTGCCCAATTCTTGATTAACCAGTAGAAGTTGATTTACTATGTCTAGTTGATTGTTAGTCAACCTTTGCATATCACTTGTCCTTTAATCAAGTCTCATTGATATTTTTCTTTTGTCTTCTTCAGCCATTGTCTTGTATTCTTTAGCTTTCTTTTTTTGTTCAACTACTTCACAGAGTTTGACAGATTGAATTTCTTGTTCTCTCTTCAAATTTATAATGTCATCACTTAGTATGTTATTTTTCTCTAGCAGCTCTTTTATGGCTTTGTCACTTTCTGCAAAGTTCCCATTATCAAATAATCCAGTGGTGTCTTCTTCTTGATATTGTGACTCATTTTGCTGAATAGCAATTTCTCTTCTCTTGCTCAAGGATTTCTTCAGTTCTCCTCTGGCTACTTCAAGTTGTTGTAATGCAGGGTGGACTTTAATCTTTTAATTCTCTATATTTTTTCCCAACTTATAAACCTCCATCTCAAGATCTTTATCTTCAAGTGGTTATACTTTCTATAAGAAATCCTAGAGCTCTGATACCAATTGTTGGAAATTTAGTTGGGAAATGTGATACTGAGAGCCGGGGGGGGGGGGGTGAATCAGATATCACCTATTAATCCATTTTAACATTACTAAAAAAATTCATAGCATTATCACAATCTTCATTAATGTAATGAAAGTAATACACTAAACATCATTCATGAAATTACTCATAACACAATAACCTGGTTACCCAGAAACCCTTGAAAGGTAAAACTGGGGTGTGGATGACACCCATAAATCTTCACTACTATAGTATAAATTTTACCTGTTAGGGCTACAAATTTGATCACAAAATATGATCTACCCTGTGAGGGGTCTACCATGTTAAGAGCTAAAAGACTTATACAATCTACCTTGCAAAAGGATTTAAAAATTACAACTAAGTAAGCATTCGGTTAATAGATTACATAACATCTACTAAAACCACTTTGTTAAGATATTTACCCTAATACACTTGTTAGAATGTCTCAGTACCCGATCCTTCAATCTGCACTATATGCTGATTACAGATCTTCTCCTTCCAGTATGATTTGATCTTATCTATCAAGTTTATCTTTGTTTTGTCCTTCACTACAATACTCAGTTTCACTCGGTCACTGAACTCTATCAGAATACTTCACTAATCTGAATGTATTCTTTGCTCATTCCTTTCATTCCCTTCACATCTTCTCATACACATTAGGGTTTAGATTTCATCTCATATAGAAAACTAAACTTCTATGAGATTTAAGATCTACAATTGAGATTTACTCTTTTTGCCGCTTAAGCTTTCCTAATTCTAATTGGCTCTAAGTGTTGCATTGGGATCAATGATTACAAAATAGGAGTGTAATCACCTTCATGATTTTGTGAACAAACAAAATACAAAACATGAATGTCGGCCGAAATAGTTTACCTCGATGATTGTGCCATAACAAACTCATATGTCAATTCTGGTTAACTTGGCAATTAATATCTCTGATACTCAGCATTCACTGTACTCGGCGCTTGGCATAAACTACTTCATATATCTTGGCAAAAACTAACTCAACTAATAAAAAAGTACTTGGTGACCATTGGTTTACTCGATAGTGACTACTGCTCGGTAAATATACATTACATAACTTGGCCTATACATGATGACTCGATCCTAGTGATGACTGACCAACATTACCTAGATAATGACTGAGTGTAAGATACTAATAGACAACAAAACTATAGGGAGCTACATGTTATTGATCCTAAATCTAATCAAGTTGTTGATAATACTAAATTGGATCACGATAACTTATTTAAATTTTATGAGTTTTCCACTTCAAGGTACTCATTGAATGCTAGTGTTGATTTTAATATATGGCATGAAACGCTTGGCCATTTGAATTCTCAAAATATATCTTTGACTCAAAAATTAAATATGGTTGATGGATTGCCTAATATTGTTTCATCCAAAATTATGTTCCATGGTTGTATGAGTGGTAAGATGCATAGGGAACCCTTTCCTTGTGGTCCATCTTTGAGGGAACATCATAGGTTGCATCTCATTCATAGTAATCTTTTGGGTCCCATGGATAATAACTCCATCCAAAGTTCTAGGTATGCTCTTACCTTAGTTGATGACTTTTCAAAAAGAACTTGCATCTATTTTTTCCATAGTAAAGATCAAGTTCTAGATATATCTTCTTAATTTCATACATTTTTTGAAAGACAATCTAGTTTTAAGCTTAAAATTCTTAGAGCTGACAATGGGAAAGAATATGTTAATACTACTTTTCATTCACTCTTGAAATCTTTTGGCATAAAATATGAGCTTACCATTCCTTATATGCCTCAACAAAATGGTGTGGTGGAAAGGAAGCATAGAACTATTGTTGAAATGACTAGATGTATGTTGCATGCTAAAAATATGGATTATAAATTTTGGGCTGAAGCCATGGCTTGTTTAACTTATTAATAAGACTCTTACTAAATCTTTAAAGAATAAAACTCCCGAAGAAGCTTGGTATGGTAGGACGCCCAATTTAGCAAATTTAAGAATTTTTGGTTCAATTGCTTATGTTCACACACCTAAACAAAAGAGGCAAAAGTTATATGCTAAATATTCTCCTTATATATTTGTTGGGTATTATGAACAAACTAAAGGATATAGATTTTATAACCCTATTACTTACAAAGTGAAAGTTACAAGAGATGTTTGTATTTCATAAAATGAAGTCCATGATTTCTCCAATGTTCAAGATGCTGAATTTAGTGGAAGAAAAATTCTGGTTGTGGAGGACCAACCTCTTTCTATAAACCCTACTCCTAATGAATCTATTTCTATTCCTTCTAGTGATAATGATGATGATAATAATCTCTCTACTCCTCATAGTGATGATTCAGTTACTTCTAAGAGAGATCCTAAATAGTTTAAAGATTTACTTTATGAAAATGATGATTACATAGCTAGAATGGGCGGACTTAAACCTAGGAGAGTTAAATTATTTTAATTATTCTTTGATTTCTTCTCTTATGACTTCTAATGATCATCAATCCTTTAATCAAGCTAAAATTCAATCTCATTGGAAAAAAGATATGCAAGAGGAATACATGATGCTTTGATTTCTAATCACACTTGGGATTTAGTTCCTTTGCCTCATGGTAAAAATTTGTTTTCATGAAAATGGCTATATAAAACTAAATTGAATTCCAATAATGAAATTAGTAAGTTTAAAGGTAGGCTAGTACAAAGAGGTTTTTCTCAAGTTGAAGGATTAGATTATAATGAGACTTTTACTCCTATTGCTAAAATGCATACCATTAAACTAGTTATTTCTCTAGCTTCTAAAATGAATTGACCTATTCACCAAATGGATATTAAAAGTGCATTTTTAAATGGTGATTTGAATGAGGAAATCTATATGTCTCAACCACCTGGTTTTATTCAATAAGGTAGTGAACACTTTGTTTTTAAATTGAAAAAATCTATTTATGGTCTAAAACAATATCCTAGATAATGGTATTCTAAAATTAATGCATTCTTTATTTCTCAAGGTTTTGTTAGAAGTATTAAAATGATCGTAATATCTATATTAAACATACTCACGATGATATTGTCATCATTATTTTCTATGTGGATGATTTTATTCTTACTTCAAGTTCAAATTTTTTAATTTCAGATATTAAGTTTCAACTTAGTCAACAATTTCAAATGACTAATTTAGGAATTTTACATCATTTCTTAGGAATGCAAATTTTGAAAATCCCTTAGGGTATTTTTCTCTTCCAAAATAAATATGCTAAAGATCTTCTAGAAAATTTTAAGATGAGTTATGCTACTCATTTTTCAATTCCATGTGAGTTAGGAATTTATTTCATGGTAGATATGCAAACTCCATTCGTGGATGCTAAACTTTATATACAAAGTTAGTAGGAAGTTTGAATTATCTAACTCTAACTAGACCTGATATAATTTTTAGTGTTCATTTAGTTTCAAGATTTATGTCTAAACCACAAAAAACACATTTCAAAGTTGATAAAATAATATTAGGTTGTATTAAAGGTACTATTAATCTATGTTTATTTTATGATGCAAATGCTGATTTTTCATTAAAATGATTTACAGATTCAGATCTAGGTGGATATCCCAATGATGGGAAATCTACTTATGGTTATTGTTTCTTTGTTGGTTCAGGTACCATTTCTTGGAAAATTAAAAATGAACATTCTATTTCTCTATGTTCCACCGAAGTTGAATATAAAAGATATAATAATGCCTCTGCAGAAGCTTTATGGTTTAGAAGGTTACTTAAAGATTTGGGTCTACCTCAACAAGAGCCTACACCTTTGTATTGTGAAAACTAAAGTGCAATTTCCTTGGCAAAGAATCTTATCTTTCATGTGAAGAAAAATCACATTGCACTCCAACATCTCTTTATTAGAGAGAAAGTTGAAGACAAGAAAGTGTCTCTCATCTATTGCAAGGGGAAAGATCAAGTTGCAGATATTTTGACAAAGCCTCTTTCTAAAGCGAAATTTCAATTTCATTGAAAAAATTTGGGTTTTCTACCCATTGATGTAAAATCCCCAAGTAAAGATTAAGGGGGGTGTTAGAATATTTAATATTTCCTTGTATTTATTTATTTAGGAGATTCCTATGGAATCCCTACATGTATGTTGTCCTCTAGTCCAAGTGGGACGACATGTCATTTCTTGTATTTCCTTTCTTAAGGAAATTAGTTTATCCTCCTTAAGAGAATGTTGCCACTTTGCACACACCTATTACAAATATTGGAATTAATAGATTGGTGAGTTACTTAGTAACTCCACTCCTTATCTCTATTTAAGAGATTCTCTCCTCTCATTTCTATCTATTAAGAGACTCTCTCTCTCTCTCTCTCTCTCTCTCTCTCTCTCTCTCTAGATTTTACCTCATTCACAATAATTCACAAGGGGTTTTTCTTTTCTCTTCCCCTTTCAAAATATCTTGTCTCCTTTGTTGGCTTTTGGACAACTTCTCCAAGATATTGCATTTTCCATGGTAACAATTTCTTTATCTTGAAAATCTCATAGATTTCATTATTTCCTTTCTCTTTGATTTTCCTTTTAATTAGTATAGTGGAGGTGTACCATCTAGTATGTAGGAAGGATACCACCCAGTGTGGTGGAAGTCTTCTATATGTTTGAGTTGTGTTGTTGGTACATTAAAATGGTATCAGAGCTATTGATTTTTCCATCTTATTGGGAGAATCACGGACCTAGTGATGGAATGAGAAATGCCCATATAAAAACTTTTTTGAGGGAGTTAACAAGAATCAACAAAAACTCAGTAATACCCTCACAAGAGGATACCAAATAATGGAGGATATTCTCAATCACTTGATAAATGTAAGTATGAAGGTTGTTTCAAAGAGGTTCAACACAAGATTGATGATGTTGACCTTCCTTTCAAAGATCGAGCAACAAGAAATGTAATCATCCACATTGGTTGAGTCATTGAAGAAATTCAAGAAGGATTGGGTTTATGGTCGATGGAAGATGGAGATATCTCTCAAGGACTACATAGACCTGAGGATGAGGTATCCATCCTTCAAAACTATAATAGAACCTATAAAAAGAGTCTTCGATAGGAGATCGACAATGAGGTACTTCACATCATATTTGGTAAGGAAGATGAAGGCATGCTCAAAACTTCACTTTAGTCATAGGAGGATATGGTCAAGGAAGAATCAACCATTGTCCCTTCAAATGGAGAACATCCAAATTTTCAAGACAACCACAAGGATGCAGAAGATGCTTATACAAAATTTTCCATGAAAACATTGGTTGATCTATTTTATGGAGATGGGAGCTCGACTAATGACTCTTTAAATGAGAAAGCTCTTCATTTGGTTGAGTATGAAGTTTTGACTTTGATTAGGGATGAGGTGTGCATGATTTCCATCTATCCTTATGAGTGTCATCTATATGGAGAAAGCAAGTTGGGTTTTGATGAGTTGCTCCTCAAGTCTGAGCAGGGAAATGTTTATATCAGAGTGGACAAACATAATATTGTTGGAGATTTGGAATTGGTGCTCACATTCATGGTGTCATATGAAGATTTCAATGGATATAGTTTCCAGGACCCACACTTGGTTTGGGATCATGGATGGAAAATGGTTTGATTCAATAGATTGCTTGAGGGTAAGCAATCTCTGGGAGGTGAGGAATTTCATGTCCCCAAATTAATGTAGAGTGAATCAATTAAATCAATTAATTAGGTGGTCCCAAAACTTAAATAATATTATAAAATATTTCTTTAATTAATTAATTTAGTTATAAAATAAGAATAGTCCAAAATAATAAAATAATAAATAAAGTTATGTCGGCCAATTGTATCTTTCTCGAAACTTCTTGGAGGCCTATATAAGGCATTGGTTGGCACCAAAGGTTATAATGGTGGAGTTTATTTTCTTGTGCATTTGTAAATCAAGTTGGAATTCAATTTTTTTTTCCATTTTGGAGGTGCAAGATCCTCTGTATTCTGGCATTCATAGTTTCAATGGGAGTCATTCCTTGTCCTATTCTACCTATTGCTTTGAATTTGTGAAGTTTTCAGTTAAAGAATTTTTTTATGTAATCTAATAAATATCTCCATAATCAGAAAATTAAATTATTTGGTTCTTGGTGATTTAGTCCACCATTGGAGTATGTTCTTTTATTGGATGTGCATTTTATAATATTTAATAAAAGATCTAAAAATAGATAATCATTGTGAGCTAGGCCATTTCATCTTCTAGACCATATGAGTGTAGTGCCACATTTGAGGATTGAGTGTGTATAGTGGAAGTATGTTGATTGATATGGTAGAATTGTGCAAACTAGTATGGTGGAAGTGTGTTGATTGGTTCAATGTAATTATGTTACTGGTATGGTGGATGTGTGTTCTCTGGTATGGTGAAATTTTTTTGACTAGTATAGTGGAAGTGTGCTACTAGTACGATGGAAGTGTGTTGAGTGGTATGATCCAGAAGCTTGATGAATGGCAAGGTGGAAGTTTGCTATAGGTATGGTGGAAGTGTGTTGAGTGGTATGATGGAAGCTTGATGAATGGCAAGGTGGAAGTTTGCTATAGGTATGGTGGAAGTGTTTTGATTGGTACAATGGAAGTGTGTTGATTGGTACAATAGATGTGTGTTGATTGGTATAGTGGAGGTGTACCATTTAGTATGGTGGAAGAGTTTTGATTGGTGTGATGTAAGTGTTCTGTATGGTTGAGGTGTGTCGTTGGTACATTACAAAGGTATTTTCAAATGAGGTGAATGGGAATCTAATTATTAATATACTACACTCTATCCTTTTATTTTTTCTTAGTTAACAAAATTGAATATTTAGTGTATGGAAGATTTATTTTTGATAGTATTTTTTACTAAAATTTTGAAGTCATTTTTTTTAGTGAAGCTGGAGAAATTTTAATGCACCCCAACTTTATACCTTTATTATTTATCATAAAAAAATACACATATAGATAAGGTTCTCTTCTTGAGTAAAACATTTCTTTGTGTTAGGTAGAATTTCTATCTTAATTTGAAATTCTTTCTAATGTTAATTTGATCTCTATGATAATTAAAGAATTTGTAGCATTCCCATTTTAATTGGAAGTAATCCTAGTATTACAAGAATTAACTTATTTTCAGGTAATATTCAAAAAAATATTTTTGTCAAATTTTAAAAAATTGTACTATGATTTTTAACTTGATCTATCCAACATTAAATTGAATGTCATAATTTAAGTAGCTTTAAGTACCATTTATTCACTTTTATGAATTAAATTAAAAAATTTAAACTAAAATATATATATTTAACAATGTTTCTTATAAGATATATTTGACAGAAATTTGATCCAATGTAAATATATTGCAATGACATTAATTAAAATTTAAGAAAATGAAAATGAAAATTTAAAAAGATAAATATGTAAAAATATAAAAAATTTTTTTAATATATTTAATAAACTATCTTTAAATGAAATAATATTAGGAAAGAAAAGTGAATTTTTAAATAAAAATATTTTAGAATTGAGAAGATTGGTAAAAAGGAAAACATTGAAGATGATCTAATTAGTAAGTGTTGGAATTTTAGTGGTAGACTTCCAATGTCTAACATGAAATTAAATAATGAAATTAAGGTATTAATTTAATAATAAAAGGGCATCATCTAACACTTGTTTTGAATAATTTTGTCAGTGAAAATTGTGCCTTTTGTTGATTGTCTCTAAATATGTAAGAGAACATTATTGAGTAAACTACTATTAAATTATGTATTTTCTAAACCACATTTTCTTCTTTTTATGATAGATTAGTGGATGTAATCTAAAATGTTGATTGAAAAAATACACAATTTAATAAAAAAGATTACTCAATAATAAAACTAGTACCAACTAATAAGAAAGGAATATGGAAATATAACCAAAAAAAGATACTTAAGATACTTGATAATAATAATGTAAGTACTTTAATTATACTAATTAGCATATATAAATAAAAATATAAAATTGAGTGGTTAAAAAGAAATTAAGAATGTCTATTAATATCTTAGAAATATAACATCAATACTATTAATTTATTATGTAAATCATCCATAACTATCACACATATTTTGGTACAAAATTAGAATATATACTTTTAATATAATAAATCATTATTTAGATTAAAAAAATTAGAAACCATCATATAATTGTCATATAGTCTTATAAGATTACTTTTACAAAAATATATATTTGACCATAAGATGTTATAAGATTAATTTCAATAATAATATATTCCTAAAGATTTACTTGCAACTAGTTTAATATGGGATTATAGTCATACAATCTTACTGTCAAATAATTCATGGTGTCTATGATATATTAATCATTTATTGGTCACCAAAAGCTTTCATTGTCTTTGGTATTCCTCTCCTATATGTCATCTCTAACTATTGAATCTCCCTCTCTCTGTATTTTCCTCTTATTTATGCATTTACCTCCTATGCCAATTCAATTTCCCCTTACATTTCATATGTTACAATGTAATGCATGTCAAATGCAAAAGTGTTTTAAATAAATATTTTTTAATTGTTTATATAAATATGGCTCTAATTAAATTAATTTAATGTAATAAATTTTTAAATCTTTGAAAATAAATAAATATATTATGTTATACTTAGAGTCAATAAAAATTATTGTAAAAAGGGCAATGTTGTCTACACTTAAGCTTGTATCATTCTTACGTATTCAATGATATGGAAAAAAAAAATTGTTCAATTTTTTACTAGTGCCTAGTATCAAATTCATACCTAATTTTCTACCCCTTGAAATTTTTTGCTTCAATCTAATGCTTATCATTCTACTGGCATAGTCTTGTTTCATTTTCATGTCATAATTATTTAGCTATAAGATAATAAGAGAAGGATTTGATTATGAAATGTAATTAAAATTTTATTTTGAAACCTTTTAATTATGACAGGCACATCCATTAACTTGAACCAATTATTTATTATTTCTAGTAATTGTGTGTGCATTTCATCACTACCTTCAATTTCATAAAGCTAGACTTCCTCTTGTAAACATTGTTTTCTTCTTAACGAAGATGTTGAATTTTTGCAAAACTCATAGTAATAATATTAAAATGTTAGTCCATGTTAATACACACATTTTCAAAATTGAATTCAAATATTCCTTTTAATCCATCCTTGACTAATGTAACACCCCACCAAGGAACCCTCAAAACATAGGGTCAAATAAGCACTTAGCATTTTGTTTTTAATGTAATGATATGAATCATACATACAAGTGTAACAATCAAACATGATACATAATCAAAGTTAAAACATAGAAGACGTAGAGATAACTTTAGCGGCAAATATTCAGTAATTGGTAAATATTTTGTATCCATGATTTCAAAATTAGTGAATAAGTTGGACCAAATGGGGTGGGCGAATCACCCTAACTTTAAATTTTTTTGGTCAAATGCAATTCAATTTGCCATCATTTTTATTAATTAATTTCATCTATTTCAGCATTTCACCAATAGAATCTATATTTTCCAAATGATTTATTTAATATTTTTTTGTGTAATTTCAAAAGTGTGTCTTAATTGACAACCATATTCACCAATATGTGGTCAAAATTTAAGGCTAGGGAATGGGTTAAGTATATATATTTGACATGTGTCTCTATTCAAAAGATTTTTATTAAACTTTGTGTCCTTTAAAACTTTGGCTTGAAATAGATTTGACATGTGTCTCTATTCTGAAGACTTTTTGTGGAGCTTTGTGTCCTTTAAAACTTTGGCCCAAAATAGAATTATTGTCATTGATCTAGGATCATGCGATAGTTACAAAAAATAAAGTTAGTATATGTTTTTTGATACAAAAATTAACTCATGACACCTTAATTTATCCGCAAGGGTTTCTGCCTCTTGAGCCCATCTTGGGGGTGTTGCCCCTAAACCCTCATTGAATCATTCAGGAGGAAATTGCACTAATAAAAGTTGAGAAAATTTAACCTTCAAGTTTGATACTTTATTAGTCTCCATATAACAATAATGGTGACATGATGATTTCTAGGTATTTGTGCATATGGCTACAATTTTCTTCTATAATGAAAGATTTGCTAAGATTTTATTGAATTTTCATATGATTGAAAAAATAACTAGTACAAATTAATATTTTTCCTTTCAAATTAATTTTTTTGTCAACTTTATTAACTTTTTCCCCCTAAAATAATGTAGCATTTGTGAGGATTTTACACCTTTTTCCCAAGAGGGGATTTCTTACTGAGAAGAAGTAATCCACAATCATCACATGATCTTGAACTAGTAGAGGGTAAAAACACAATAAGTTGTCATGCTTTTACAAAGGAAGAGGTTAACAACACCAAAACTAAAACAATTCAAGGGCATAAAAGTCACATTTTTGTTTAGAATTTGAAGATGATGTAAACTAATGAAATGTGTAAAATGAAATGAATTGTATGCCTATAATTTTTAAAAATTAATTTGAGCAAAGATTAATGTGTTTTTATTTTTTTAGGTGTAATTTTCATATCCTGAGAAATACTACATGTAGGGAGTTTACTTCCCGTCAAATCATTATAAGTAAAACATTTTTTTTCCCTCTAATTTCAAAATATGTTTTAGATGACATGTATATCTAGTGTTGGAAAAAAGAAAGAAGTGTTTTTGATCTATAGTTTACCCGTTATAAGCATTCAAAGTCGAACTTACCTGAACTCAATAGTTTTTTTCTCCCATCACTTTTTCCCTATCAAAACTATGCCAAAAACCAAACAAATTACATATTCTTGAAGAGGACTCTCTCCTATAGTGTCTTATATTATTTTAAAAAATTTCTGAATTGATTTAGCATTTTTCTATAGTTTCCGAATCAACATCTTCTCAAAGTTTAATATACCTACATGTAGTTTTTAGTAAATTTGTTTAATGTTTTGTAGTTGAAACAATATAAAATTTATTTGTCCAAAAGCATACTTCTAAGATCTACAAAAGGGTACTTTTAAGATTTTAACATTTTCTATTTTGATCAAAGAAAGTTACAACAGAAGTACAAAATTCTAGTTGTTTTGTGTTTTTGGAGGTTTAGCTACCAACATGGCATGCCACCTAGGTAGACGAGGCTGAGTCTAATTGGGCCGAGTCCAACTCGGCCGAGTCCCCATGGGGTAGGGCCCACACAAATAGCCAAAATAATGTCCAAATGAGGGGCTTGAGATGGTTTTTTATATTTAAAATATCATGTAGACTTGGTCGAGTCCTACTTGGCCGAGTACCACTTGGCCAAGTCTACTAGGCCACGTAAATGTCATTCAACACCGCGTGGCACCTATGTGTACTTGGCCCAGTTAGACTTGATCGAGTCTAACTGGGCCGAGTCATTTGAGTTAGCCGAAAAGGTGATACTCAATTGTGCTTTTACCCTAGAAGACTCAAAAATCTTTCCAAGGGTTCCAAGACACCCAAACACATAGTAAGAATTGATGAATTGTTAGGATTAACAAGACAAAGATAACAGTGACATGAAAATATAACCAATATCAAATAATAATAATCCACACAAAAAAGAACACAAGACACAAATATTTAACATTGTTCACTCAATCCCTGGGCTACATCCACCAACAGTGAGTCTAGTATTATTATTATCTAGTCATTACAACCTGATTACAATCTGCAATACCTTACAATTAATACCACTACAAGAAGCTACTAAAACATACTTCATGATTAAATCCCTAACCCTAAGGTATTTTATACAATCTTATTTTGTCACTTTAGGGTTAGAATCGGTTACAACATGTTGGGCTAAAAATAGTTGAAAAACATCCCTCGAACCCTGGTGAGAGTGGGAGGAAAGTGTACAGTACTTCCCTGATCAATCACCACAATATAACAATCTCTCACTTGTGGATTGATCAGAATCCACACAAAGAAATAATCTCCCACTTGGAGACTGATCATGTAGCTAAACCGCTACCCTGTGAAGCTCCCACTGGATCCAACCACTCTGGACTTTGTTGTTCCTTTATTTTGTCCAATCTAGTAGACCAATTAAAGTTGAACAAGAGTTCAACTTCTCCCTTGTTACTACCTTGGTAAACATATCTACTGGATTATCATCTCTATGTATCTTTTCCAGCTTTAACTTCTCATCATCCAAAACTAACCGAATGAAATGGTACTGTAACTATATGTGTTTTTTCTTAGAGTGCAAAGAATAATTATTTGCAAGATGAATGACAATATGTCTATCTATATATAGATAATTATCCATCTATCAATGTCCCAATTCTTCCATGAAGAATTGAAGCCATATCATCTCCTTGGACGCCTTTGTAGAAACAATATACTCTACCTCTGTAGTGGATAAATCATTCACCTTTTGTAACTGAGAAATCCAACTCACTCTTGTCCTACTAAAATTAAATACATAGACTATAGTACTTTTCCTGATATCTATATATCCTTCCAAATCAAAGTCAACATAGCCTTGTATAGTAGTATTAGATCCCTTAAAGTGTAAAGACTTACTGGATGTACCTCTCAAATATCTGAGAATCCATTTGACTATATTCCAATGCTCAATCCCACAGTGACTCATATACCTACTAATGACTCCCACTGCATGTGCAATATATGGCCTAGTACATACCATAGCCTACATTAAGCTCCCTACAACTGAAGCATTTAAGGAACCTTGAACATTTTAGCCTCCCCTTCTAGTGTCTTTGGACACATCCCCTTAGTCAATTTCAAATGACCAGGAAAAGGTGTGTTGATAGCTTTGGCATTCTCCATAGAGAAACATTACAACACCTTCTCAATATAATTAGCCTGGGATAAAGTCAATTTCTGATTTTTCCTATCTCTGCAAATTTTCATACCAAGGATTTTTTTTGTTGCCCCCAAATCCTTCATAGAAAATGAATGTGCTAACTATTGTTTCAACCCCTTGATCTGATCCATGTTAGACCTAGCTACAAGCATATCATCAACATATAAACATAAAATAATGTATCTATCATCATTCAACCTCTTAAAATAAACACAATGGTCAAAATGACACTAAGTGTATCCATACTCATTCAAAAATGTGTCAAATTTAATAAACCATTTTCGAGGTGCTTGCTTCAACCCATATAAACTTTTCTGCAATCTTCACACTAAATTCTCCTTACCCTTGACCTCAAATCCTTGTGGTGAGGGCGGGGAGAAAAGTGTACTGTAATTCCCTCATCAATCACCACAATATAACATGAAAACATTCAAGCTACCTTGTATTAGTCTAGACCAAGTCCATAAGACACAAAAAAATGAGACTAGACTGACATCTAGGGTCCCTAATTGAGGATGCAACTCATCCTCAATCCAAAACAACACAAAGTTCATTTGAAGCCCAAATTGAAAAATGAATGCAACAACATAATACCAAAATGAAAAATAGGAAGTGAATACATGAAAATTTTTTTTCAAATATGGGGAAATGAACCATGAGATTGGTTTCTCCAAAGACCTAAGGGAACAACTCTCTATTACAAATGCACGAGAGTTGTCTTAGAGATAGATGTTTGGAATCAGGGTCAAAATCTACAAAGTTGAACACATGTGTAGTTTTGGAGAATGTATCCATAGAAGTACATATGTGTAATTGTAAGTAACACATACACAAAAAATAAGGCCATATGCATAGGATTAAGAAACATATGCATAGTTAAAATGAACATATGCATAGTTTCTTGTACAAGCCTAAAACAAAAAGATACAAGTTTATTATCTCCAACATGTGGCTAAAATAAATACAAATCCACATGAGGAGTACCATAAGGAATGATTGGAGGCCACACACTCAATATTTTGAATAACATAAAAATATAACACGTGTCTGTGGATTTAAAAATATGAATAAATGTAAAATGTGAAAATTACAAGAAGGGATAGAAAAGAGCACATCGTGATGAAGAAATCTTTCAGTGGAAGTAGTATTCCATTTGTACATTGGTCCCTAGAAGTGGTATAGTGAAATGCCACCCTACCAAGTGGAATCCTTAGGCGAACTCACCATTCTAACGAAGATAGAAACCTGACCATAAACAATGGGTAAGAACATACGCAAAGGAGGGATAAAACCCACACCAAGTAGATGTATACAATCAGAGGATGGTATAGAGGTCCAATGGAACATATACTTACAAATGCAATAATCAAAGGAGAACACTCAACATGGGAAATAATATCCATTTGCACCCAAGAACCATGTATCCATTGCAATCTGTGATACTACACACAACTAATGGATCTAGAAATGAGAGTACTAACCATAGGGAGCATCCATGCTTCCTAGATCAATACAAGCATCTATGGCTCAAGTATCATCTACCTCTCACAAAGATCTCCCATGATGTCTAGGAGATCAATGGTCTCCATCATCTACCTCAAGCATAGATCACTCATGACATCAATGGGGTCAATGAACTCTACCATCTGCCTCTCACATGGGTTACTCATGACATCCAAGGGATTAATGGTTTCTATAGTTCCAAGCTTATCTTCTTTAATGTTTATGCATCATTCATTTAATTATGTTTTCATTTTTTAAGAAAACTCCTTCACGCATCCACTACAACTACTTCTGGGAATGCATCCGCATAAGGAGACAATCCCTATTCATACTCAATGTACCTATTGTAAGGCTCAACATCCAAGAAGGAGACCACAAAAATATCAACCTCAATAAGGAGACCAACACAATTATCTTGTTTGCTTGGTCTACATCGTGGGTATGAAGAAAGACTTTGTTCACTTGGTCTACACCAAGGATGAGATAACCAAAGTTGTCCACTCGGTCTATATACCAAGGACATAAGTATAGATGTATTGTCTACTTTTTCTACACCAAGGAAGGGGATTACATAAGCCTTAACAATCAAGAAGGAAAAAAATAGAGGATAAAGCACTCCTAAGCACTCAAGGCATACAACTGAGTGAAAGCAATAAAATAGAAAAGTTACTGCACTACACAATTGGCCACTATGAAAAGAGTTAGGATTTCAAGATAATCCATCAAACATGTCATGGAAAAATAATAAATTCTCATAAACCACACAAATCACTTAAACCCCAAAATTGAGCAAAAACTAGCAAGGTATAAAAATCAGCTTTTTAACACTAACAGGGCATATTCAGATCGTGATATGAAATTCCCACAATGTTCTATGAGAATTTCAATTTCCTAATCCTACTATACATATGAGAGAATACCAACATCAATAACTCAATCATTCCCAACAAGGTGACTGCCATGTTTTGTATGGCACACAAAATGGTGCATCCACAAAAAATCCCAAAATTCAAACTCGAAGCAAAGCTATGTAAAATTAAAACCCATTTCCCCTTATGGTCTAACTAACCTGAAAAAGTATAATAAAATATAGATTTTGACATCATGGGTGAAAAAATGCAACCTCATGATAGAAAATTTCAAACTAAAAACTTCATATAGGGTTAGTGCAGGATCATGGGGGGGCCAAAAGTGGTGATTTGAAAAAGAAAAGCATTTTTCATCTGCCCAAAAATGTGAAAATTGGTGTTGACTTTACACTAGGCCTAGGTGTCAGTACACCTGGGAAAATAAAACACCTAATATAATATAATATATTATATCATATATTGTATAATATATTATATATTATACAATATATTATCTCTACAACTTATATATGGCTCACAGCCTGTGGGGCTGCAGGCCATTAAACATTTTTCAATTAGAAATTGCCTATAGTTTTTGAAATTTATTTTATTTATATATGAATTTTCATTTTCATTAGGTGTGGTAGATAATAAAAAATAATCTTGACCTTGTAAACCCACCCCCGATAATTGACTACCTAAAAACCCACAACCTAGAGACCAAAAGCCTCAAAACCCTCCAATGACAAACCCTTGACCATTAATAGACTTTAAATGAGATAATTTGAACCAGTTAAGGAGGATTAGGGATGTTTATAATAGGTTCCCTAGATTCGGCCCCATGGTTGGAACTATAGATTCTATCACACAGTTAATGCAAACCCTCACCACGTAGCATAATGTTGCACTTCGATGGTGAGAGGAAATGCATGTCATATATGATGATGGGTTGGATTATGTTAGGGTAAAGGACCTTGGGGTCTTTAAAGCACAAATATGCTCCCTACTTAGGGATCACCATACTAGAAAGACTCTTGAAACCATAAAAGGTAAATTGTCTATGAAATGGTACATTTATCCTGGCATACAAGCCAACTTCTACAATCATTGGTGTATGGGTTTGATAAACCATCCAAAACTAATATGGATGCCCCTTTTTATTTCATAAAAAAATATTTGTTGAGTTTACAATAGGTAAACATGTCAATTATTGGAGTATGAGATCATTCATGCGTGTAGGTGGCTCAACCAACTCCAAAATAGAGCGGGGCATGTAGACTAGTACAGGGCCCATATGTTCCCCCTCCTCTATTGAAGAATAAAAATATTATTGTAGGGGATTCCTTGAAGAAAATCAGGGCCATTCATACTTTGAGCAGTGATCTAGATTATCACATTGTGTCATTCGCACAACTTCCTCATTCTACAGATGCAGCCTCCTTGGGTGTACATATGTGTGTACCTCACACTTATAGTACATGTCAGAATATATGTTTGGGTCATCTTGATGACTTTTTCAAGGAACCTGTGGACATTAAGGATTATGAGGTAGGTGATATGGGTGGTGCGCTAGATTTGACAATGGGGAATGGAGCCTACCATGTAGATTCCTTATATACAAGAGATGAGGAGACATGTCCATCATTCACTCCTTGTGTTATGGTAAGACTTAAAGTTTAATGTGATAATGCATTTAATTTTGAATGTATATTTTTATTAGATAACTTATTACAATCTCACACTTATGTTTTTATACTCGATCTATTTATGTTCAGATAATGATAGAGGAGGAGATGAGAGAGGTGCAATCCATGCAGCACTCTGAGCTATTTCATTTGGCCTTGAGGGTTGTATGATATATATTTTCACACTCGATCGTTTAATTTTTTTATCAATAGACATTCTTTTCATTTGAATCATGATAATTTTTTAAATCATATGCTGATTAACATTTTCATCTTATTTTACTCTTACAAGTGTCACCTACTACTAGTGGATTGCAATGTGACAGGGGAGGGGGTAGGGGCAGTGATGTGTACTAAGAAGGGAAAGGTAGTGAAGAGTTTGACAATGATTATGCATGTAATTATCATCCGAATTTACTAATGTTTAATTGTAATCTCTATTTAACAAGGCTTGATTTCAAAGGAGGGAATGTCATAGGTTGAAGAGACTAGCCTCTCACCCATTTCATGTGGCCTTGATAGCCATCTAGTATACATATTTTTGTACTTAGTTGTTTATATTCTTGAACTATATACATTTTTTTTTAAGATTGTCATTATTTTAAATCTATATTAACTAGCATTTTGAAATTAGTTTATTCTTGTAGGTAGCACTGAATGTAAGGGAGGTATAATGGAAGGGATTTTCATCCTTTTTATTACACCGATACTTCCAAAGCAAGGCACACCCATACATGTACATTTTTATCTTAATTCAACACCTTATTAAATTTATGTTCCTATCAGTAATAACTTTATAGGATGATTTACTAAATTATGCTTGTGAACATATATAGGTTCACATTCCCAGTCTTGGAGACATCCCTTCATTGCCAAGGACATATTCCAAGACTCCTAACTATGCTAGGAGGTAATGTATATAAAAGAATCCAATTTGAAATTTTATTTATAGTTCAATTTATAATTTAAATAATAACAATTGTGGTTTGATTTTTTATTTTGTACAGGATCCTTTACAGCCAAAGAGTGCCTCAAAAAGGTTGCATTTTTATGATCCATCAGTAGCCTAGCATATCATAGACACATTCAGTCATCATATGTATTTTTTATACACATTTTGAGATGGCATATGCCACATTTTGTAAAACTTTATTCTTAATCATATTTATGCCATATTGTATATATGGACATACATACTTATTAAATAGTTTCATATATAAACTATGAGTTTTGATAGAATTTTTTCCTTATGTGCACTAAACATAGTAATTTTTTTATGGAATCATTGCATGGTTTTTCTAATGTGAGTTTCATTCTTACGGTGTTTTAATAATATTTTATGTGTTTGGAAAATATTTGTTTCAATATATTATAACATATGTGGGTAGAAGCACAAAGATGTGCTACAGTAGAGGACGCTTTTAATGGTTTTGGCCAAAATAGGTTCGGCCAAAATAGTTTCGGTCAGACCTATTTTGGAGAGAACCACATGGCAGACATGAGGTGCCATCTAGAATCTACGTGGTAGGAGGTTTTTGACCAAAATAGTTTCAGCCAGAACAGTTGGTGTAGGAGCACCTAGGTTATCCCTAACACCCTAGTCAAGTTTGGCTTGTAGCTGACTCTAGCCAAGTCAGTATTTCTTTTCTTTGACCTTAGCAGGTCCTTTTTTGTGTGTGACTAGATGGATTAGTAGTTAGTACTAAATCCAATCTAGTTTAGCTTAGTTTGATTTCAAGTTGTTAGTCCTTAGGATAGGCCTAAAATTTGAAAATGTGGTCTAAATGTGTCCTAGACTCAAGAAAATTGTGAAAGGTGCCTAAAAAGATCTTAATGATGTTAATTGCTGTCATATTTTTGCACATTTTGGAAGCCTAATTACTAGATGAGCTACTATACCCTAGTTTGTGTTATTAGTGGTCTTGCTTAATATTTGTGTTCATTTCATTGCAAAGTACATGAAAGGGAAAGAGATAATTACTACATCTAAGATTACATGTGCATATATCAATGTTAAGCATGTTGTACAAGAGAACTGAAAAGAAAATCATTTGAGCTCACACATGCTGTGAGCATAGCCAATGTAAGAATTGCATAAATGAGTGCAAATATACATTATAAGGAGCATAGATGTAGGGGTACCAGACATTGCCTAGTAAGGAGTCTGTCTCCACTGTGTTCCCGATGTGCTCCTGCGATCTTGAACCTACAAAGAGAGAGAAAAGAAAGGGGTTAGACCCAATAGATCTAAGAAATGGCTAGTATCATAGTACCTATCTAAGCATGCATATGTGCACTCAGCTATACACCTCTGTTCATGGGCTGTGCTCAGGGCAGGTGCATGAGGAGGCTCTGGAAATAAAATAAATGCCATTATTTTTACTAATGTGTTTGTTCCATATGCAGATACAAGTTACAACACCCATGATCAGGAGCATAGATGTAGGGGTACTAGACATTGCCTAGTAAGGAGTCTGTCTCCACTGTGTTCCCGGTGTGCTCCTGCGATCCTGAACCTACAAAGAGAGAGAAAAGAAAGGGGTTAGACCCAATAGATCTAAGCAATGGCTAGTATCATAGTACCTATCTAAGCATGCATATGTGCACTCAGCTATACACCTCTGTTCACAGGCTGTGCTCAGGGCAGGTGCATGAGGAGGCTCTGGAAATAAAAGAAATGCCATTATTTTTACTAATGTGTTTGTTCCATATGCAGATACAGGTTACAACACCCATGATCAGTATTGAGTCTCCTAGTACCCTACACTAAATTGGTGAGGGGTGTCAAAATCTCTATTCCCACAGAGTTTCTGGGAACCCTAAGCATCTCAAGGAGAGGCACTGAATCATGTAGGGGAAACATCTAGTGAATGATGCAATGTGGATGAGACACTCAAGGGCCACAAAGATAAATGATGGAGCATGGCTAGAACAAGGCATCGATAGATCCAAGAAGCATTCATCATCAACATGTTAAAGGTACACAAATTCAATATGCTAAGGAAGGTACATTACAGCATAAAATTAGTTTTAGGTCTGCATATCATAAGAATGTGATGACATGAGGAGTCCCCTAAACATAATGAATCCATGCCTAAGAGTGGAAAAAACATGATCAAATAATGTCATCAAACTGCACAGTCAGCAAATGGACATGAGATGGGAGCCCCAAGGTCTATATTAACAGAACAGTGAGATATGATCCCAAAAACATAACAGGGCACATGGATCAATGCATTAAGAGGTGGCATCAACCTTAAGTAGCAATGCCAATCAAAGTGGAAAATGTTCATCAACAGAGCCCAAAGAAAAGTGAGCAATTATGGTACATGCAATAGCAAATGTTAAGACATTCAGAATAGAGGAAGGCATGAAAACACAAAGCAGAGATCAATATTATATAGCATAGAAGGATTTCAAATATATAGCTGAAGCACTCTAGTAATCATTCATGGATACCTCAAATGACTACATTAGTGCCAAATATCCATGATGCTGAGTATATAACAGTAAGGAATATATCAATTAAGGTCCTAGCAATTGCTCATAGGTCATCAAGTCTCTACATTCAGCAAACATATAAACAGCAAGGCATCCTGTCATGAAATACAAGCATGATACTACAATGTTACAAACCTTCCAGGCTAGGTTGTGGGCTATGTAGAATAGTAAACATGGAAGGTGGTGCCACAATATGGAAAGCTAATAAGAATAATGAAGTAATCCATGATTCTTGATCGCAGCTTGTACAAATATCAAATATCACAACAGGGCAGTGGAATTGAGCATACGGTGCCCTCATTTTATAAAGAATTGATAACAAGCAACAATAGTCGAGCCTCTCAAAGTACACAGACCCGAAACTCTCCAAATAAAAAAGATTCAAAAGCACATGCATACAATTTTGTATGCCACAACAAATGCAAAATTTTGATGCCTTAAAACCCCCCTCTACGATCATAGAGCACCAAGCATCAAGCCATGATAGTGGGTGCCCTAGTCACAAGTTATAATCGATAGTCATAGAAAATTCACGGGCACCATGAAATTAAAACAGCAAGTTCAAATGCCCTAGCCACAATATGGGCTATAATGAATACATCATAAATAGTGAGATAACATATGTTCATGGATAATACCATAGCAACTTGATGCCAAGCTCATAAAACCACATTGCCCTCAAGGAATTGACAGAGCTATAATACATTCATTCTCAGCCAGAATACATGATACAATAAAATGCTTCATCAGTGCCCTCAAGAATGCAAAGATACAAAAATAAACAACAAATTCAACAAAACCCATGCCCTAGTTATGCAGAGATGGCAAGGAATTAAAATTGCAGAGATTCACAGTGCCCTCAACCAAGCAGCAGAGCATGATTAAAACCAGTGATAACGCAATACTATCAAATCAACATTATTGCAGTACATAGCATGGGAAAGTGGTGAATACATCAAATACAGAGCAATGTAAGCCAGATCAAATGAAATGAATAACCTACCTCAATTTCATGATGCCATGAAGAGATAGATGTTTCCCAAATGGAAAATTGAAGACTGCAGTGAAAGTGGCAACTTGCCATTTGTCGAAGATGGAAGTCATAGTGCCAACGGCTTCCTCATTTTCAGGGAAGGGCTTTGGCATGAATATGAATTATTTCATTTCTCCCCTTCTAGGGTTGAGGTCTTAAACTTTAGGTTATGAATGATATTTTATTTTTAGGGGGGAAATTTTTATTTTCAATGTTATTATGTTTTTTGAAATGTGTCTCCCTTTTAGTTGAGGCCATTTTTAAAAAAATATATAATTATATCTATTTGATGGTAGGGGGATTAAAATTTAAATGTAAAAAGGTCATTGCTCTTGTTATTGTAGATATTGACAAGTGGTATTCTTATAAACCCTTGTCAGATATCATTTATAAAGCATGACTTAGTAGTGGAGTAGTCTTCCCTTTGACTATCTATTTTAGGGACCCCACTTTTTCTGCCCCCCTAGATTCTTAGGAGTTTGGCACATGAATTTATGATGACATGATCATGGTCCTAAAATCAAAATTTTTCTAATTTTGGAGGTAGTGGACTTCAATGCAAATTCTTCAGATTTTCTTTATATGCCTCTCACTTTTGGTGATTGAGGCTAGTTCTTCCTTCCCTCATTTTCACAAGGTGAATTTTGTAGCTCCAGGAGAAGCAAATTGATATTTTGACTCCTTTTATTCTAGTTAATAGCAATTGTCCTTCTTTTTCTACAACTTTGTGAGTTGATTTGATGGATTTAATGTCATGTATTGTGATTGAAATTTGATCCTTTACTTGATATTTTATTCATTTCGATGTTTACAAGCATTGGTTTTTCTTAAAGTTTCAATCTGTGTGCATTTATATGTGTTTGAGTTGTGAAATCTATTTTCCCTTCTCATTTACAACCAGCACCTAATTATTTTCTAAGGGAAGAATCATATTTGGGAAGAGTTGTGATGCTGAGGTTATATGCTAGATTACATTGTGAGTCTATCTTTAGTTTGTAGATCTATCCAGTTTGGTGAATCACCTAAGTTAAATTTTAGTTATTTCAATTCTATGCAATCTCTCTCCCTTTCCCTTCAAATTTAGTTTAGTTTCAGGTGATACAAACGGGGAAACCGGCCCTTAATCTAGAAGTTTATTCTCAGTGAAGCAGTCCCACATCCTGAGAGTATTCCCACGTTTCATAGGATTGATAGGTTCCATACTTAGCCATCACAAGTGCAATCCCTAGTGACAACATTAATTAATTGAGTTATACGGGATAGAGGTCCTAAAAGTTAATTGTCATCATAAATGTAAAAGATGCTCAAAAGTTGTCATGACAACATTAGCAACTTTTGCAAATGTTGCATGCAACTCGACAACCTTAGATTCCCTTCATTATAGGAGAGGGAAATCAATGCTAGAGGCCTAAAAACATGGGAGAGGCATCTTAAGATACTATATGGCTCACTTCTTGAGGTAGAACTTTTTTGTATGCAAGCTTTTGAAAGTGAATAGAAGAAAGTATTCTGGTTTTCTTAGTACAATATGCTTATTTGAATAGTGAAAATATTTTAATGATTTGAAAATATTAACCTAGTGTTGCATTCATGAAGTAGAAGTAGAAACAAGAAATTTTCATTTAGTAAGTATTTTAGAGTTGATTTGTTAGACTTGGAAAATTATTTAGGATTTAGAGTGTTTACTGGTCCAGTTTAGATAGTTTTTGGTTTTATGGCACCCCCATAGATTCCAACCATGGGAAACACAAGGGTTTGGATAAATACGGTAGGGTAGCCATTGTACCATGTATATATGCAGGGAGGAAGATTAAAGAACCAAATGGCCATTTATGAGGAAGATTAAAGAACCAAATGGCCATTTATGGTGTTTTAATAAATGTATTTAAATTATAACATGTGCAAAATTGAAAAGGGAATTGTTTTAAAAAAGATAACAACTAGTTTTAAAAAGTCAAGTTGAGTTGTGTTTTTAAAAGATATTTTTAATTAATTAATTGTATTTACTCTCAATTTTGGAATTAGAGTTGGATTAGGAGTTATCTTATTAGTCATTTTCTGATTTGGAGTTGACTATGAGTTAGCTTTTGAGTTGTCTTTTGGGATTGCATGAATTTGGGAATGGAATTCCTATTAGGAATTATTGCATTCATTTTGGGGGAGACAGGTTTTGGAGAAGATTTTTGGGGAAGCTTGTGTGCTTGGTGTTTTTGTAGATTTGTGGATTGTTGTGGCTGCATGTCGGTTTGAATTTCTCTATGCATATGGATTGGACACTTGTTTGCAACATAGCTTTCAGATTTGCAGGTTGGGCTTATTTTTGGTGAGAATTCTATTCTCAGATCTACAAGGGTTTTCAGTTTTAGTTTCTGGCATTGGATCTAAGGTAGGCATTGAATTTTGCCTGTTATCTCTATTTCTACATTCATTTGTCTTTCTATGTTTTTAATAGATCTGGGTATTCAGAAACCCTAGAGTAGTTAATTTTTGTATTTTATTATTACTTGGCATCATAGTGTTACTCTGGAAAAATTTCGTTAATTAATTCATCATGGTTTTCCTATAAATTGATAAATTAATCCTATTGTATAGTTAAACTATAGAGCTTGTAGAAAATTTAATCTCCTTGAGGAAGAAAACCAATTTGAGTAGAAAACCCAATTTGGATACAAAAGAATTAATTCTGGTTTAAAATAAAATGCTATGTTAAAAAAAATATATACAAAAATACTGTGGAAGATTTACATGATTTTAATATATTGTGTGAAGATATTTAAAATATGTATAAGGAAGGAATAGATTCAAAGTACAAAGGTATCTCAGTTACTTTTGGTGATGTAAGAGAAAATTTCTATATAAATATATATTATGTGTTGAAAATTTTACTGTATATATTTTCTATCAAAATTTTATATATATTTATATTATGTTAAATAAATATTATATTTATATATATTTATTTTGTTTTCTATTATGATAAAATAAATAAACAAATATAACTAATGCATTGTAAATTGTATTTGTTTTAATAAATAAAATCTTTTAAAAAAAATTATATAAATTTTGTTAGGGTGGAAGGGGCGGGACCACCACTATACTTTACCCCCCACCGCTTGGGCTGCATGTAACAGTGCTGTGGGTACTGCTATGGCTGTACAACACTACCGTAGGTAGTGAAGTACCACCGTAGGTAGTACACACACTGCCTGCGCATGAAGGATCAGGCTTAGGAGGTTGGGGTGTGGGGCCTACAGGGTTTGTCCAAAAGTTTTACTTTTTTTTTTTTAATGTGTTTTAAAATTTGATAGTAAGTTTTTATTTATTATTAATACAATTTTTAATTTATGTTAAATTTATTTTTATGTTAATTTGAAATTAGATTATGTTATGTTAATTTATATTCTTTTTAATTAGTTTAGATTCTTTAATTTATGGTTTATTAAATGTATTTTGATAAATGATTATTTTTAGTAAAATTGATTTTTGTATTATTTTAATTTAATTAGTTATAGTTTAATTAAATTAATTTGTAAGTTAATTTAGTGTTAATTATTAGATATTTGTTATGAAGAATTGTTAATGGGAAAAGAGTGATTAATTTCTTAAAGTATTTGTCTTTGTGGTATGAGTCAATTGATTAGTTTAGTAATCTTTTATTTATAAGAAGTGCTTAGGTGTGTACAATAGTGTATATTGCTAACTTATGCATCTCCCTATATATGTTATTTCAAATGATTAATTATTGGGAATCAAAGACTTTGTAGTGAAATTGGGTATTTTGTTGTAGTGGGATATTGGTATGTAAACAGGATGTTTACTTTCACTAAGACATTATTAAAATGTTTATAATAATTTTCTCCTAGCAATTTTATTCATTTACACTTTTGGATTCAATTATTAGGAATGAGGAATTTAAATGCTTATAGTTTCCTTTCAGTTCCTAAATTGTGAGTGTTGTCTTCTCATCCCTGAACTATATTCTTGTGCATTGTGTGGTATCGGGCATTAGATGGCCTAGGAGAAAAATAGAGCCATGGATATGCTTTCAGTTGGATTGTATTTCAGTACCATGTTTATGTATGTGTTTATTCTGATTCTCATCTATGAATCAATCTTATGGGCTCTTATTGGTTGATATTTGTTTTTTCTATTTGTGTAATCATTTGGGTTTCTATGTGTGAAACTGCATCTAGGATTACCTGGTTGTATACCTATTGGATGTTTGTGTGATTTTGAGCCTAGGAGAGATTGATTAAGTGCATCTTAGGGGAGTGGCTTACAATAGGGGTCGGGACCCAAAGTGGTCAGCACCTGGGAAACCTATTGTAGGTTATGTAATTAAGTGATAACATAGTAATTAAAACTTTATAGATCATTTAAGAAGATAATTTAGAGTATGGTTTTGATTAGAATTCCTCATATCTAAGAGAGAGTATTCTAATCCCACATGGATCATATTGAGGTTCCGGGGCCCAAAGTGGTGAGTTCAAGGGTAACTTAATGCTTGAGGGTCCAGGGTCTAGAGTGACCAGTCCAGGGTAACTAAGGTAGATAGACATGTGATTATACTCCTATAAGTATGTAGCCTAGATCATCTCCTAAGTATTTGTTTATGCCTCTAGATTAGTGTGTTCCACCTTTCACTTTATTTTGTGTACCTTGTGTAGAGAGATTTCAAGATTCCTTGCTCAATGGTCTTATCCTTGTTTGGTTTTGGTCATCTGATTGGGGTTTGTGTTTATCTCCTCAACGCGTTGGGCTAGACCTTTGTGGTTCTACACGGATGGGTGGTAGTGATTCTTTACCATTTGAGATTTGATGTCTTGGTGCCAGTGCTGTTTGTAGTTCTGTAGTTGGATACCTTCTTGATTATTCATTGTTGGTTTCTTATCATACCTTTATTGATGTAGTCCTATATTAGAGTATCACATGTGATACCTAATATGGACATTGTACTTCTTTGTTAGATTTATTATTACATACCCTGCAATGTGTGCAGTGGATGTCAATTTATTAGTTATCATGGATGTCCATGAGGATGGTATATATTGTTGTAAGTTGTAATTGTATCATTTATGATATGGAATCTTTTATTATCTTTCTTTAGTTTTTTTATTTGTTCTTAAGTAATTCTATGTCAAGGAACCTTCAGGATTTGTAATCTGTTTTGGTTGTTTGTTTAATGTGAGTAAATGGTAATTGCTTCCACACTATTGTGTATCTTGTTTGTTAACTATTAAAAAAAATGTTCACCAAACTTAGTTGAAAGTTATAGGTTAATCTCTTTTGGGTTCCCTAGCGAGGTGTTACATTTGGTATCAAAGTGGAGTTTCTACACTGGGAACTCTGGGTATGTACGCCTATTAGGTTTTGTGTGGTCTAAACTTGAAACTAAACATAGACAAAACATTTTGTTTGCAGACCATTGCTTTTTTATTATGTTTCATTTTGTTTTTGTTTTGAGTTATGTTGTGTGACATTGTCTTGATCTTTGTATGATGCAGGAATCATGCCTGTCACTAGAGATTCTAGAGGTAGAGGTAGAGGTCATTCTGGTGGATGTGGAAGGGGTAGACATTTTAGCCCTTCTACGAGTGTTAGTCAAGAGAGTCACCACCAACATTCTAGAGATGATCAAAGAGAGGATTGTCAGGCTGAGTCTGATGGACTAGACATGAGATAGTTCTTACAGGTGATTCTCAATCATCTTGGTCCTGAGTAGGCTAGAGTAGAGTGGGCTAGAGAGAGGTCTAGGAGTCTTCTAAGGAGGGACTTCATAGTTGATCCTATAGTTGTGGCAGCTAACCACATGAGGGATCTGATGAGAGGGAAACCTGATCCCTTTGATGGGAAAGGTACTGGTTTAGAGGCAGAGACTTGGTTGATAGCATTGGAGCATATTTTTTCCATGCATCCCTTTAGTAGCAATATTAAAGCTAGGTATACAGTGACACAGCTTAGATTTTGTAGCTATATGGTGGAGGATAGAGGAGGAGAAGCTAGGTCTTCAGATGGATATAGTTACATGGGAGTTGTTCTTGGAGCATTTATGAGAACATTTCCTATCTGATCAGTGGAGGAAGAAGAGGGCAGATGAGTTTCATAATTTGAGACAGTGGACTATGACAGTGGGCAAGTATGAGCATAAGTTCTTTGATCTCAAACAATATGCTAGCTTCGGTCAGGATATAGCCTTCCTAGTGCAACACTTTGTTAGGGGGTTGAATGCATGTATTATTGAGAATGTCTTACTCTTTGAGCCTAAGACCCTCAGAGATGCAGCTATTAAGGCTATGATTATGAAGGTGAACCTAGCATCAGGTTATAGTGCTTAGAGAGGTGTTTAGCCTAGTGGTTCAAAGGGGAATCAATCTCAGAAGAATGGAAATTTTCAAAGTCCTTCTACCTTTTCAAAAGGTAATCAAAATCAATAGGATAAGAAATTCTTCCATGGTAGTAGTGGTGGTTCTCAATCAGGGAACTATCGCAACTAGTAGCGTAGTTTGCGCAATAGGGTGTATCAGCAACCTCAGAGTTCACATTAGGATTTTGGTGAAGGTCATTCCTAGCAGTCTAGGGCACCTTCATTTGGTGGTAAAGGTGGTTGTTATGCTTGCGGACAACATGGCCACATTGTGGTCAATTGTCCTAATCGATTGACATAGTTTTCAGGGCAAACATCTTCCTAGCAATCCTTAGTTTAGTTTTCTTTTCAGTGCAGTGAGTTTTATGGGACTTACATCCCTACTTGTTTCAAGCTTCCATGAGTAAGCCTAATCCTAGGGGGGGTGAATGTAGTACCCACCCATAGGATGCTTTTTAGTTTTCTTTATGTTTCAGATGTTTGACCGAATTCTTTTAGGTCACTTTCCATGTGATCGATTATTGTTTCATTAATGATGAATATGGATTATTATCATATGTTTATCAGGTGTATGTATAGATTAGATGATGATGTTTTATGATGATGGCTCATATGTTTATATTGATTATGATGTACATACCCCATACTTGCATGTGTATGGTGATTATGTGTCTGTATTTGTTTGACGTGTTTGTGTGGTAGAGGACAGAGGTGTAGTTACTTGCATAGTCAAGATCCACATGTCTGACCGTACCCTATCATTGTTTTCTATATATTGTATGTACATGCTTCATTTTGTGATGTTAGGTTTGTAGGTACATGGCATTGTCTTCCCTAAGTTGGCAAGAGTGAGCGTGCCCACAAACATTCATCTTAATGGTAAAGAGGGGAGATAATACACATACCCAAAACCCTAACCTAAGCTTAATTGTCCTAGGATTGGACAAGTATTTGTCTTACTACCCTACCTAAATTCACCTAGTTGGCATGAATTCGTGGATCCTGTTCTTGAGTCTATGCATATTTTCAGTCTACTTGATTTATTGTGCTTGATTTTACTATGCTTGATTAAGTTGATTCATGATTATTTAGGTGATTTTATATGATTATCGATGTTAGGATTATAGTTGAATTTAATGATTTAATTATGTTCCTATGTTTAATTTGGAAAATTATCTAAAGTCAATTATTTAATTAATTGGAAATAATTGATTATGAAATTGGAATTAGGATTAATTATGTTGATTGTATAATTAAATAATATAATATTTAAATGCATGTTCTAGGATGTATTAAATATTTAATTTATTTAATTTGGGTTTTCATTATTAACTTGTGCTAAAATGGTAAATGATTTGATTTATGCTTGCATATTTTATTGAATGATTAAATAATTAATTGCATGAATTTGTGATGCAGTAAGTATTTAATTTATTTAATAAATGTATTCAAATTATAACATGTGCAAAATTGAAAAGGGAATTGTTTTAAAAAAGATAACTAGTTTTAAAAAGTCAAGTTGAGTTGTGCTTTTAAAAGATATTTTTAATTAATTAATTGTATTTACTCTCAATTTTGGAATTAGATTTGGATTAGGAGTTATCTTATGAGTCATTTTCTAATTTGGAGTTGACTATGAGTGAGCTTTTGAGTTGTCTTTTGGGATTGCATGAATTTGGGAATAGAATTCCTATTAGGAATTATTGCATTCATTTTGGGGGAGACAGGTTTTGGAAAAGATTTTTGGGGGAGCTTGTGTGCTTGGTGTTTTTGGAGATTTGTGGATTGTTGTGGCTACATGTTGGTTTGAATTTCTCTGTGCATCTGGATCGGGCACCTGTTTGCAACATAGCTTTCAGATCTACAGGTTAGGCTTGTTTTCGGAGAGAATTTTATTCTCAGATCTACAAGGGTTTTCATTTTTAGTTTCTGGCATTGGATCTAAGTTAGGCATTGAATTTTGCCTGTTATCTCTGTTTCTACATTCATTTGTCTTTGTGTGTTTTTAATAGATCTGGGTATTCAGAAACCCTAGTGTAGCTAATTTTTGTATTTTATTATTACTTGGCATCGTAGTGTTACTCTGGCAAAATTTTGTTAATTAATTCTCCATGGTTTGCCTATAAATCGATAAATTAATCCTGTTGTATAGTTAAACTATAGAGCTTGTAGAAAATTTAATCTCCTTGAGGAAGAAAACCAATTTGAGTAGAAAACCCAATTTGGATACAAAAGAATTAATTTTGGTTTAAAATAAAATACTCTGTTAAAAAAAAAAATTACAAAAATACTGTGCAAGATTTACATGATTTTAATATATTGTGTGAAGCTATTTTAAATATGTATAAGGAAGGAATAGATTCAAAGTACAAAGGTATCTTAGTTACTTTTGGTGATGTAAGAGAAAATTTCTATATAAATATATATTTTGTGTTGAAAATTTTAATGTATATATTTTCTATCAAAATTTTATATATATTTATATTCTGTTAAATAAATATTATATTTATATATATTTATTTTGATTTCCGTTATGATAAAATAAATAAAAAAATGTAACTAATGCATTGTAAATTGTATTTGTTTTAATAAATAAATTTTTTTTAAAAAATTATATAAATTTTCTTAGGGTGGAAGGGACGGGACCACCGCTGTACTTTAGCCCCCCACCGCTTGGGCTACGTGTAGTAGTGCTATGGGTACTACTACAGCAGTACAACACTGTTGTAGGTAGTACCCACACTGCCTGCACATGGAGGATCAAGCTTAGGAGGTTGGGATGTGGGGCCCGCAGGGGCCCCCACAAAGTTTTACTTTTGTTTTTTTTAATGTGTTTTAAAATTTGATAATAAGTTTTTATTTATTATTAATACAATTTTTAATTTATGTTAAATTTATTTTTATGTTAATTTGAAATTAGATTATGTTATGTTAATTTATATTCTTTTTAATTAGTTTAGTTTATTTAAATTATGGTTTATTAAATGTATTTTGATAAATGATTATTTTTAGTAAAATTGATTTTTGTATTATTTTAATTTAATTAAATATAGTTTAATTAAATTAATTTGTTTAAGAAGTTGGATTTTAGTTAATTAATTTGTAAGTTAATTTAGTGTTAATTATTAGATATTTGATATGAAGACTTGTTAAAGGGAAAAGAGTGATAAATTTCTTAAAGTATTTGTCTTCGTGGTATGAGTCAATTGATTAGTTTAGTAATCTTTTATTTATAAGAAGTGCTTAGGTGTGTACAATAGTCTATATGACTAACTTATGCATCTCCCTATATATGTTATTTCAAATGATCGATTATTGGGAATCAGAAACTTTGTAGTGAAAGTGGGTATTTTGTTGTAGTGAAATCTTGGGACGTAAATAGGATGTTTTCTTTCACTAAGACATTATTGAAATGTTTATAATAATTTTCTCCTAGCAGTTTTATTCATTTACACTTTTGGATTCAATTATTAGGAATGTGGAATTTAAATGCTTATAGTTTCCTTTCAGTTCTTAAATTGTCAATGTTGTCTTCTCATTCTTGAACTGTATTCTTGTGCATTGTCTGGTATCAGGCATTAGATGACCTAGGGGAAAAATAGAGCCATGGATATGCTTTTAGTTGGATTGTATTTCAGTACCATGTTTATGTATGTGTTTATTTTTATTCTCATCTATGAATCAATCTTATGGGCTCTTATTGGTTGATATTTGTTTTTGGTATCTATGTAATCATTTGGGTTTCTATGTGTGAAACTGCATCTAGGATTACCTGGTTGTATACCTATTGGATGTTTGTGTGATTATGAGCCTAGGGGAGATTGATTAAGGACATCTTACGGGAGTGGCTTACAATAGGGGCCGGGACCCAAAGTGGTCAGCACCTAGGAAACTTATTGTAGGTTATGTAATTAAGTGATAACATAGTAATTAAAACTTTATAGATCATTTAAGAAGATAATTTAGAGTATGGTTTTGATTAGAATTCCTCATATTTGAGAGAGAGTATTCTAATCCCACATGGATCATATTGACATTATGGGGCCCAGAGTGGTCAGTTCCAGGGTAACTCAATGCTTGAGGGTTCAGGGTCCAGAGTGTCTAGTCTAGGGTAACTCAAGTAGATAGACATGTGATGACATTCCCATAAGTATGTAGCCTAGATCATCTCCTGAGTATTTGTTTATGCCTCTGGATTAGTGTGTTCCACCTTTCACTTTATTTTTTGTACCTTGAGTAGAGAGCTTTCAGGATTCCTTGCTCAGTGGTCTTATCCTTGTTTGGTTTTGGTCATCTGATTGGGGTTTGTGGTTATCTCCTCAGCACGGTGGGGTAGACCTTTGTGGTTCTACACTGATGGGAGGTAGTGATTCTCTACCATTTGAGATTTGACGTCTTGGTGCCGGTGATGTTGGTACTTCTGCAGTTGGATGCCTTCTTGATTCTTCATTGTTGGTTTCTTATCATACCTTCATTTATGTAGTCCTATATTTGAGTATCGCATGTGATACCTAATATGGACATTGTACTTCTTTGTTAGATTTATTATTACATACCCTACGACATGTGCAGTGGATGTCAGTTTATTATTTATCATGGATGTCCATGAGGATGGTATATATTGTTGTAAGTTGTAATTGTATCATTTATGATATGGAATCTTTTGTTATCTTTATTTAGTTGTTCTATTTGTTCTTAAGTAATTCTACGTCAAGGAACCCTTAGGATTTTTAATCTATTTTGGTTGTTTGTTTAATGTGAGTAAATGGTAATTGCTTCCACACTATTGTGTATCTTTTTTGTTATCTATTAAGAAAAAAAATGTTCACTAAACTTAGTTGCAAGTTATAGGTTAATCTCTGTTGGGTTCCCTGGTGGGGCATTACGTTGAGGCTTTAAGCTATTGAGATCCTAGAAGAGGGATTAGGATCCTAAGTAGATTGGACAAGAGAAGTCCTTGGTAACTTGTGTGAGCACACCTTGGAGCACTTCCATTAGATTGGTATCAAAGCCATTTTGATTTATCTTGCGGGGAATGTTCCAACTAGAAGAGTTGGTAGGAGAATCTACAATGGTGACCAATGGTTAGTTGGAAAAGAAAGTGGAAGATCAAGAAGAGGAGAATAGAATACTTTGAGATAGGTTGGCTCATCTAGAACAAAAAGTGGATGAAGTAGATGTGAAGGCCAAAGAAGTGAAGGATAAGATAGATGGGAAGGAAAAAGAGATATTTTTGGAGGATGAGGTCCTTGAACCAGACCCAATCCTAGCTGAAGAACTATTCATAAAGGCATTGAAGGCCTTGTTTATGAAGGCACTAGAAGGTATTCCAATTTTCAATTGAAATATGGAACCATAGATAGTCCTAGATTGGATTGAAGGACTAGAAAACCATTTTAAGTGTGATGGGATCACATAATCTCAAAAGGTTAAAGTGGCTAAGGCTAGATTGACAGGCCTTGCACTCACTTGGTGGAAATTTATCCAATATCAGAGAGAGAAAGAAGGAAAGAAGCCTATTGCTACATGGAAGAAAATGGTATCTAAAATCAAAGATGCTTATGTGCCTAAGGATTATGAAATCCAATTTCATAAGAGAAGACAAAGTATTAGAAAAAGAGACTTAGATGTGAACTCCTATACTGAAGAGTTCCAAAGACTTTGCATGAGATCTAGAGTTGCAGAGGATGAAAAGGTGAAGGTAGAAAGATACCTTAATGGTCTTAAGTGGACCATACAAGATAAGATGAGTCTCTTGACTCTAGCCACTATCCAGAAGTGCCACCAAATTGTTGTCAAGGTAGAAGAGAAGCTAAGGAAAAATCAAGACTCTAGTACAACTAGAGGCAGAGGCAGAGGAAGAGATAACAAAGGACAAAGAGGTGGATATGGTGGAAGGAGTTATAAACCAAAGACTCAAGGAGAGGTCAAGTTTATAGATAAATAATAAGGAGGCTCTAATAGAGGCAATAGAGGAAGGAACTCTAATAGTAGAGGAAGAAATAGTGGTCAAGGTAGAGGTAACTACTTTGCAAACATGAAATGTTACTACTGTAATCAGATGGGACACCCTACATAGAGGTGTCCAAAGAAAGGCAATACTTCTCAAGGAAGTGACAAAAGAGTGAACTTTATTCAAGAGGAAACAAGTGGTTGAGTGAAACCCCTTGAAGTACCTTTGGAATCAGAGGAAGGAGAGAACCTTGTGATGAGGAGAACTCTGATTAAGGAACCAGTAAAGGAAGAACCCAATCAAAGGAGATCATTGTTTAGAGTGAAATGCAAGATGATGGGTACGGTTTGTAGAGTCATCATAGACTCAGGGTCTATTGACAACATCATGTCAGAGGAAGCATTTAGAAATTTGAAAATGAAGATGATACCCCACACAAATCCCTATAAATTTACTTGTTTAAACAAGGGACAACATGTCCTTGTCAATGAATAAGATTGGGTGGAGTTTTCAATTGTGAGGTATAAAGATAAAGTAATATGTGATGTCTTACCTATGGATTCATGTCACTTTCTCCTAGGTAGACCATGGAAATTTGACTGATAGGCCATGCATGATGGAGTGAAGAACTCATACTCTTTTAAGGACAATGTGAAATTTAAAATCTAGTCACTATTAGAAAATGCATAGGTGAAGTCATCTGGTCCCAATGTCCTCATGGTAAGTGAAAAGGAGTTCTTATAAGTCCCAAAAGAAGGAGAAGGAGGTGGCTTTGTACTCATATTGAAGCCAAAGGAGGTAAGTAGTGACAAGATAGTCAATAAGCCATAATTACCAGAGGAGATATAAGACATATTATAGAGATATGAAGACATTGTCAGTGATGGACAACCATCAATCCTATCCCCTAAGACAGTTGTAATCCATAGGATAGAATTCATCCCTAGAGCTACCCTTCCTAATAAGGCAGCCTATAAGATGACCCCTCAACAAAATGAGGAAATAGCTTAGAAAATTCAAGAGTTCTTAAGCCAAGGTCTCATTAGGAAAAGTATTAGCCCTTGTTACGTAACCACTATCTTAGCACCTAAAAAGGGATGAACTTGGAGGTTATGTACTAACTCAAGAGCCATAAATAGGATAACCATTAGGTATAGGTTCCCTATCCCTAGGATAGAAGACCTAATGGACAGCCTAGGAGAAGCTAAGTACTTCACTAAAATTTACCTAAAGTGTGGTTACCACCAAATTAGAATCCATGAGGGAGATGAGTGGAAGACAACCTTAAAAACCACAGAGGGTTTGTATGAATGGCTTGTCATGCCATTTGGGCTCTCCAATGCCCCCTCAAAATTCATGAGGGTCATGAATGAAGTCATCAAGGACTACATGGATAAATTTGTGGTAGTATATCTAGATGATATACTAATCTATTGTAAGACCAAGGCTAAACATCTCAAGCATTTGGAGATTATTTTCAAGAAGCTACATGAGGAGAAATTGATGATTAATTTGGAGAAATGTGAGTTCATGAGGCAGGAGCTAGTGTACCTTGGGTTTGTATTGTCTCAAGGCAATCTAAAAATGGACCCTAGCAAAGTGGAAGCCATTCTCAATTGGCCTAATCAAAATACAACAATAGAGGAAAGAAGCTTTCATAGTTTGGCTCAATATTATAGGAAGTTTATAAATAAATTTAGTGATATTTGTGCTCCTATGATAGACACCATAAAAGGAGGAATGAAAACTAAGTTTATATGGAATGAGAAAGATAACCATGGTTTTGAATTAATAAAGAAGAATATTTCTACTCAACCAATCTTAACCTTGCCAATTTTTGAGAAATTATTCACAGTTGAGTGTGATGCTAGTAATGTGGCCATAGGTGTTGTCTTGAGCCAAGAGGGAAGACCAGTCGATTTCCATTTTGAAAAATTAAGTGATGCTAAGAAGAAGTACTCTTCTTATGACTTAGAGATGTATGCTCTAGTCCAAACACTAAGAAAGTGGAGGCACTACTTTATTCCAAAGGAGTTTGTGGTCTTTTTTGACAACCAAGCATTAAGCTTCATGAATTCACAAGATAAGCTCAGTCATAGACATATGAAATGGGTGGAATATCTATAGGCCTACACCTTCAACATCAAACACAAGAAGGGATTGTAGAACAAGGTAGAAGATGCCTTAAGTATAAGAGCTCTAACTATTCAAGAGATACAATTTCAAAGCATGGGTGTTGACAACTTCAAGGACTTGTATAGTGAAGATGAAGATTTTGTAGAAATCTACAAGCTATGTCAAGAATATAAGAATCATTTTCATAGTTAATGCTCGAAAATACTTTGTAGAGTGGTCTATTATTTAAAGGAGGTCAATTGTGTGTCCCTAGAAGGTCTATAAGAGAGAATCTAATCCAAGAGAAATGCAATGGTGCACTTAGTGGCTATTTTGGTGTTAAAAAGACCCAAGAACTAGTTCAAAGGTTCTATTTTTGGCCTAAGATGAATCTAGATGTCAAAAAGTATGTGGAAGGATGTGTTATGTGTCAAAAGGAAAAAGGAAAAAGGTACATCTACCAATGTAGGTCTTTACCAATCCCTTCTAATTCCTAGCAAACCATAGGAGTGTTTAAGCATGGATTTTGTGGTAGGTTTACCCAAGATGAAATAGGGAATGGATAAAATTTATGTTATTGTGGATAGATTCAGTAAGATGGAATAATTTGTACCATGCAAGACAACTCATGATACAAGTCAAATAGATTATGTATTCTTCAAGGAGGTAATTACAATACATGGTTTACCACTGAGCATAGTGTCAGAAAGAGACCAAGTTCATGAGTCATTTTTGGAAGACTCTATGGAAATATCTAGGCACCAACTTATCTTTTGGATCTGCATACCATCCTCAGATTGATGGTTAAATGAAGGTAGTAAATAGGAGTCTTGGTAACCTCCTAAGGTGTCTAACTAAGGAGCATGGTCAAAATATGGACAACCTAATTAGACAAGTAGAGTATGCATATAATGACACAATGAATAGGACTATTGGTAAGAGTCCTTTTGAGATAGTCTATGACCTTCATCCTAGAGGCATATATGAGCTTAGAGATCTGAAGGATGGAGCTAAGGGAAGTACCTAAGTAGAAGACTTTTCAAATGCTATGCAATAGATCCATGAGATAGTGAAGAAAAAACTCACTCAAAATATAGAGAAACTCAAACATAAGGTGGATGAAAGAAAAAGGGATGTCCAATTCAAGGTTGGGGATCTAGTGATGGTCCATCTCAACAAGGAAAGATTGTAGAAGGGAGTGTCTCATAAGATTTATATGAGAAGAATTGGTTTGTGTACCATTCTAGAAAAGTATGGCACCAATGCATACAAAGTGGAATTGTTAGAGGACAATGGTTTATCTCATGTCTTTAATGTAGAAAACTTGGTCTTATACAAAGGACCAATACCAAATCCAAATCAGTGTTTGACTGAAGTCATAAAGGAAGTTGGGAAACTCAATTTTCCATCTGCACCAATTAAGAAGGCACACCACATACTAGATTCCTGAATTTATAAGAAGACAAGGAAGAAGGAATACAAAGAACACTGGGAAAGTAGCATGGAAAAATGGATGTAGATGCAAATTGGATAAAGGAGTTAGAGTTCAAAAAGTTGGGCATTGATCCCAACTTACTCAATCCAAGGATGGATTGAAATCTTTCCATTTGAGGAGGATGGTGCAGGAGCACCTAGGGTATCCCTAAAACCCTAGTCAATTTTGGCTTGTAAATGACTCTAGCCAAGTCAGTATTTCTTTTCTTTGACCTTAGAAGGTCTTGTTGTGTGTGTCACTAGATGGATTAGTAGTTATTACTAAATACAATCTAGTTTAGTTTATTTTGATTTCAAGTTCTTAGTCCTTAGGATAGGCCTAAAACTGGGAAATATGGTCTAAATGTGTCCACAACTTAAGAAAAGTGTGAAACATGCCTAAAAAGGCCTTAATGATGTTAATTCATTGAGTTATATGGGATAGAAGTCCTAAAATTTAGTTGTCTTAATAAATGTAAAAGATGCTCAAAAGTTGTCATCACAATATTAGCAACTTTTGTAAATGTTGCATGCAACTCGACAACCTTGGGTTTCCTTCATTCTAGGAGTGGGAAATCAATGCTAGAGGCCTAAAAAAATGGGAGAGGCATCTTAAGATACTGTATGGCACATTTCCTGAGGTAAATCAAACTTTTGAATATGAATAGAAGAAAGTATTCTAGTTTTCTAAGTACAGTCGGCTTATTTGAATAGTGATAGTTTTTTAATGATTTGAAAATGTTAACCTAGTGTTGGATTCATGAAGTAGAAGTAGAAAAAAGACATTTTCATTAAGTGAGTAAGTATTTTAGAGCTGATTTGGTAGGCTTAGAATTTTTTTTAGGATTTAGAGTGTTTACTAGTCCAGTTTAGATAGTTTTTAGTTTCATTGCATCCCCCATAGATTCCAACTATGGGAAACATAAGGGTTTGGATAAATATGGTAGGGGAACCATTGTATAGTGTATATATACAGGAAGGAATATTGAAGAACCAAATGGCCATTTATGAGGTCATGCCCTAGGCAAGATTGGTGTACCTAGCTAGGTGTGTGACAAGGATGAAAAAGTGTGCACATGCAGGGGAAAGAATGGAAGCACATATAGAGTATGGTTTCAAATATACCATAAAAATATTGATATGTGGTGGTGAGATTAGGCATCGACCAATCCTCTAACCTATATTTCTAGAAAGAAATCAGTAACCAACTTAAGAATAGCCCTATTAGCCCTATAATCTAGGAAGCTACTGTACGAAGGCCCTAGAACCCATAAACCTAAGAAATATCTAAAGTCTCCCAAAAGGCTATCCAAATGTCAAATTAGTTTTGGAGGTCATTTGGAATTTTTTAGCAAGAATTGAGAAAATTACCATGTCTAGGGCTACTAGAAATCACTAGGCCTAATAAGCCAAGGGCAAGCTAGATTGTGAACCTGATGGAAAAGATCTTTGAAATCTATTCAAATGAGATCAATGGTAAGACAAAAGGATGTTTTGATGAAGAATGGACCCCCTGCAACACTTGTGACAAGTCGTGGTAAAAGAGCACTTGTAGTCATTTAAGGAGTAGTGAAGCATTGAGACAAAACTAGTGATAGTTGTCCTTCAAGGTTAAACACAAGAAGACTAACTGTTGGAGTGGAGTTAGGGTAGTCTTAGGCTTGGAGTCTTTAGGCTATTGAGATCCTAGAATAAGGACTAGGATCCTAGGTAGATTGGACAAGATAAGTCCTTGGTAACTTGTGTGAGCACACCTTGGAGCACTTCTATCAAGGGTTCCAGTCGAAACTGTTTCGGCCGAAACTAGGAAAAAATATATAAAGTCCCAAAATGTGTTGGGTGGGATCATTTGATTGGATTGGGTTGTGAGAATTGTGGAGTGCCTTTTGAGATTTTCGGCTAAAATAGGTAGGCTCCACTTTTATTTTTTTATTTTCATGTTTTTTATGTGTATTAGTTGTTTTTGTCAATTTAATATTAAATTATTGTAATTTTAATAAAAAAAGTTAATTTAATAGTTGTAGAAATAGTTGTTTTAATACTAAGTTAATTTAATAGTTATTTTTGTTTATGTAATTTTATTATTTTTAATTGTAGAAATTATATAATATGATTTTATGTAGATTTTAATTAATATAATATTTTTTTCCAATTAAGAAAATATGTTAGTTAGTTAATTAATTTAGTTTTATTACATATGTTTTAAAATATTACAAAATATTAAGAAAATGTTACAAAATATTAGAAAAATGTCACAAATTATTAGAAACATGAAACTAGAACATGAACCAACATAAACCTTAACACTAAATAAACATGAACCCTAACAATGAACCTAATTGAAAAAAAAAATCTGTAAATCTAATTGACAAATAAACCTTAATATGAAACATACATGAACCCTGTCATTAAACCAACATGAAACTGGAACATGAACGAACATGAACCCTAACACTAGAAACCAACATAAACCAAAATACTAGAAACCAACATGAACTCTCTCTCTCTCTCTCTCTCTAACCAATTAAGACCTAACATGATTAATGAGACATAATAGGACCCCTTAAGACCTAACATGAGTAATGAGACCTAATATTTCCTATTAATACTTAACATGATTAGTACGACCTAATAAGACCCTTAACATCTAATAGGACCACTTCAGACCTAATAGGACCCTTAAGAACTAATTAGAGGTCTAATAGGTCATATTAGCACCTAAATTGATTAATACAACCTAATAAGACCAACTAATAAGAGCAAAATAGGACCCTTAAAAACTAATAGGAGTTGTTAAGACCTACAAGGACCAATGAAGACCTAACATGTGACTAATACTTGACCAATTAGGACCTATTAATTGACCAATTAAGACTAATTAAGACAAGTAACATGTGACTAATATGATTGTTAAAAACAATAACAAAATATAGAGAGATAGGAAATTGTTTAATCAATGAGCTAGGAATAAGGAGATTTACCATGAATAATCACAACTCTAGGAGCATTAATCAAAGAAAGAAGCAACAAGGAGACAATATTTTGAAGGGGGAAAAGCATAAAAAAACCCTGTGATATAATGAAAGTGGCAAAAATTCCTAAGAATGAGAGAGAGGGAGATATAGAGAGAGATAGAGTGAGAGCTTAGCTCATACAATGTTGAAGAAGAAGAAGAATCTCATATGAGGAGAGAAGGAGAGCCATCTCTTTTAATACAGATGTGAGAAAGGAGTTACATTATAACTCCCATTTCTATGTATGCCACATTTCACTAGTGTGTGAGACAAGTGTAGGATTCCTCATAAGGAGGAATATGTATTTTCCTTAAAAAAGGAATTACAAACATGAGACATGACCTCCTACTTGGACTAGAGGATGAATACAATAGGATACCTTGGTTTATCCTTTAAATACAAATATACCAAGGAAAGATTAAATTCTAACACCCCCCTTTAATCTTTACATGGGGTAATTACATGAATAGGTGTCAAACCCAAATGTTTACAATGAATTTGAGATGTTTCTTTTGAAAGAGTCTTCACTAGGACGTCTTTGGCTTGATCATCTTGCATGTCCTCAACTTGTACTTTGGAGCTTGAATGGTACATAAGACTTTTGGAAAAGTGGATAGCATATTGAGGGGAGCCCAAATATTTAAGAGACCATTAAAATTATTGAGATGTATTTATGCATTCTGTATATTTATTTCTAGTAGAAAGTATAGGTGGAGCATAATCAACACTTGAGCCTGCAATAAGGCAAAAACCACTAGTAGAGTGCCCATCATTGGGATCACCTAGTGCTGAATTAGTAACACTTTGGAAAAAATCATATTGTGAATCATGAGGATAATAATAAGGAATGAAATATTTAGTTGCCTAAGGCAAATCTATAGTGTATTCATCATAATATGAAGCATCAATAGGAGAGTTAATATAAGCATCATTATCATTAACCTCTACAACAATCATAGGATTAGTACTACCATCATGAATTTTATCTTGAGTAATAAACATATCTTGCAAAGTAACATTAAGAAAGTTAGATATAATTTCCTCTTCTTGGTCAAACATATCATCACCTTCATTAAGTAATCTTTAAGCTAGTTAGGATTTTTCCTAGAACTAACATAAATATTACTAGGAAGAGTAAATATATTATTACCATCATCATCATCATCATCATCACTACTACTACTAGAAGGAACAAAATCATTAGGAGAATCATTACTATCTTTATGTTCATCATTATCCTTTTGAAGAGAATTAGTATTATCCTTAATGTTAGGAGTAGAAACAAGAGGAACAGAAATATGGTTAGATTTCAAATCAGGAACATAAAGCACATCATGTAATTTACCATTTGGAACAGAAACATTACTAGTTCCTTCAACTTGACAACCATAATTATTAGCTAAAGAAAAAAGAATATTCATAGAATTAGGGTGTAAAGAATCAAAGACTTCCTTATGAGATGTAACATGTTGAGATGCACCACAGTCAAGTGGTTTAGAACCATTAAAATAGGCAGTAAAAGAAGAACGAGATTGATTTCCATTAGATTTTCCGTTTGAGTAGTTTTGAGAATTATGTTGATCATCCTTTTGTTTCTTAAAACAATTATGTATTAAGTGACCAACTTTACCACAATAGGTGCAATGTGGCCTATTTGAATAACTACTATTATGATAATTATTGGAAGGCCTAGAATTAAATTGTTAGCCTGAGTTATTATTTGAATTATTATTATTTTTTTGATCGGTAAAAGGCTGAAGCTAATGAGTTGTATTAATATTTAAATAAAATTTATACATGTATACCCCACTCAGTGCAGGTGTTGGTAGGAAAGAGCAGGGTTGAGAAAACCTCTAGCCTTGCTTGGGACCATAGTCCAGTTTCTGATACATACATATTTAGTGGGCATACCCACTATTTAATGTTTAAAAGAATAATGCATCATTCTAACATCGAGACTTGAAAACATATTTTTTGTTTACATATTCATATATATGTCTAGGCAACCTTTCTTGGGTACTTGCTTCTCTGTATTTCGCTATCACTTTCGAGAAACTATCTTTATAAGGTCTTCCCTATTGATGCAGTCCAAGAGCAACTTTCATCCAAAAATCTTGCTCCTGACAAAACACACCAAAGAACTACCTTCTGACCTTGTTAGTGAGCTTTAGATAACTTAATTGGAAATGTGTATGAATATATTAATAAAGAAAAATTGCTTATACCTCAGTCTGAATTACCTTTTCCTTGCTTAATGCACTGATGTAGTAGCCTTTACACCTACAATAAGAACTACTATCTACATATACTATTGAAAACCATCTGTATAATAATTTAATACATAATCACTACCTTAAGGAGATGTAATTTATTTAAGATTTTAATGCCATACCAATTTGAATTCAAAATTGCATAATGAACATAGTCACACAATGACATAGGCTACATTAATCCATATAAAATGACAAATTTTTTGCCTTTTTATTCTGAGATAATGAATCAATTAGTCCTTAGCATCAAATGCCTAGCCTTTGCTGAAGAATCCAAGAGCTTGGATTGGGAAAGGTGTGTACCTGTCTATCAAAATTTAATTTGATTTATAGAACATAATTACTCCATATCATCTCCATATGACTAAAGGGATCATTCCAAACATACAAAAGGAAATACATTTCATGCTATTCTATACATATTTGGAACATCTTAAACTTATACATTGTAACCTTAAGATATATTAGTTGCTGTAGTTTTATCAAAGTATCAAAGTCTATATATTAGCCAACTAAGAAGAGTGTTCATACTATATTTAGGTATAGGTGATAATTCTATACTTCATTAGTATATCCTTGTTATCTAATTTAGTCTGTGTTCTTCTGAACTGCAGTGTATTTCCATATGCTTTCCTATTTTACCATTACCACAATGCATTCGACCTCCTCTATTTCCTTCTTTGTGCGCTGAGTACACCTAGAGACTTTTGGCTCCATGATGTGAAGATTTGATGGCTCAACTAGATCAAGGCCTTTTGGGATTTTGAAACCCTCCTTTCGCCAATAGTTGAGAAGCCATACTATCTTGAATTCTTCAAATAAGATCTCATAAAAGAGAAAGTCTATGTTCCTAACCATTTCTGGCCAGTGTAAGTCAAAACTTTCTTCATCTTTGAATATCATCATTGGGATGTGTTAAGACTAAGGGATTTCATCAAGCCTATCTATTTCTGTCTGCATTGTGATCTCCGGATATGGTATTGTGAGATTATTCTCAACACACTTCACCATTTTTTCCAACCCTCCAAGGTGGTCTTCGATGAAAATTTCCCTCACCACCTAAACTATTTCATCTTTTGTTTTTCCTAAAAAAGTTGATAATGCAATAAATTGGCCAATAATCACTCTGTTTGTTCTATACGTAAATTCATTGTCAAAATATTGATCTCCTAATGCTTTCTCTATAGCTCTCCTTGTTGAATTAGGCAAAGGATTTAGAACTTGGTTCCACCTTTCAGGTAGGATGTGTCCTCGAAAGGCCATCGCTTTGTCTCCCTTGGTGTAGAAAGTGATCAATCTAGCTTCCATGTCTACACAAAGTTGGGTAGTTGATGAGACTTTGCAGAGGCAATGCTTGAGTCGACAATTAGTCTAAATAGGACTTGTTTCCATACCCTGAATAGTATTTATGATAACTTTCTTGATAGCTGGGCATTATCAACTACTAAGGATGATTTGTCATAACCGCTACTAATTGATTACTCTATTCTATTAATGGCATTGAGATTTACATATTATCCACTCATTATTCTAGTGAGAAATCATAGCTATGATATATATATTAGCCTTATACAAGGGATTAATACTAGTGAGCAATCAAAGAAGTGATTTCTTATCTTAATCATTTTGAAACATCATGTAATACTTAGAAAGCTATCTGAACATGAAAAATACCTTAAAGGGGTTTAAAGGTATTAAGGTAAGGCCATAAGTCTTCCTGTGGATATTAATGCACAAAATCTATGATTCAAATCAAATCATAGCCTGACTAGACAACCCAATGCTGTTAATGAGCATGTGTAATGTGCCAAAATGTTACTTGCATAATTTGGGTTAAGTTCCACCTATATTGAGGCTATTCAAGGATGAAAATGATGAAAGTTAATAGGATTACCAAATTGGCTCCATATCCTTTAATAAACATCCTGCACAATTTCTAAGCACATCATTACTAGACATTCTCACCAAGGGACCCTAATGATGTGAAAAGACAATATCAACAGAAAATAGGGCCTATTAAAAACTATAATAGCTTGTCATCATTAGAAGATGGGTCAAAGAAATCTGTACCCTTATTATAGATGAGAGGTCCCATGGAGTTAACCCTTAACACAGCCATATTGCAGAAAGAATTAATAAGAAAGTTACCATAATCCAAGATGAGGCACATGATATTAGAGAAAGGAAGAAGAAATGAAACTAACACCAATTTATGATTAGTTACTACAAGGATCCTATAATTACCTATCTTTTTAAATCAATTCAGTCTGATTTGACTATAATAGCTTAAGGAAGTGGTAAGAGCTCCTGCAATCATAGAAAAGACCAAAAGATAGTTATCCTACCTACCTTAATCTTATGATTACAAATAGACATCATACATGAGACATATTAATATTGAGAATGGTCCTCGATGATAAGAACATTTTTTTGAATCGGGAAAAAGGCATCCTATTTGAACCTGTTCCATTCCCCTCACTTGATCATGTGAGGATATACATTACTAATATTAAATATAAGATATATGAAGAACTATGAGGATATAAATATATGAATATATATATATATATAAATACATATATCTTAGTACCTATAAATAAATAAATATACATGTCAATGTATAAGTCTATGTTTATATATGTATATATTTATACATATTTTCCTGAATACAAATAAGGATTGGTCTAGAACAAAAAGATATATGCTATAAGAGGAATGATGTTAAGATATTAATGAACTATCAAAATATGGGAAAGTTCATTTAAACAGATTGAGTATATATATTCAAAGGATTGAAGTCAAGATCTAAATATGAAGAGACTGATATGCTATGTATCGACTTGAAGGTTAGTGACAAGGTAGATTTGAGGGTTTAATACATTTTAGTATATCTAAAGAGCCTTAGTAATTAAAATTGTAAAGGAAGGGTCCTCTACCATCAGCATATGCATTAAGATCTTTCTAAGCTAAGATTAGATATATATAAGACTATTAGAATTAAGATAATCAAGATAAACATCCTAACAGTTGTTAGAGAATTCATCCTATATCCTTATTTTAAAATTTAACCTGTAGATGATATGAGTGATATATGTATTTACAGATGGGTCCTCTGGGGAATAGATCTGGCCTAGATATTGCTAAAACTAATCTGCAATAGTTTCACCATCTACTCCCTTATTTGCTAGGAGATCTACTTCTAAATTCCCTTCTCTATATATATGTTTTACTTCAACTTGGGAGAATTTATCCAAGATTTCTAAAATTTCTTCTAGTTTCAAATTAAGTTTCTAGTTTGGTGTTTTTCTCATTCTGATAGCATTAACAATGATTTGGGAGTCTCCTTCTATTTCAATTTTTGTTAGGCCTAATTGTTGACATATTCTGAGACCTGTTAGAGCTGCCTCGCATTCTACCATATTATTAGTTGTAGGCTTAATGGATTTAGAAAATTTAGCAATAGGTTCTCCCTTCTCATTGTTGATAATCCCTCCTATGCATGTTGTGCGTGGGTTGCCTCTGGAGGCCCCATCAAAGTTAAGCTTATACCATACATCTTTAGGGGGCTTCCATTAACAAGTACTTCTATCCTCTTTTGTTTTATTTGCCCCTTTGCCATATAAAGGGGGAATATCTAGATTTGGCCATATCTTGCTAAGATCATTATCGCATTGCTTGAATGAGTTTTCATAGCTATGTAAGCTTTAAAGTCTATTATTGATAATTTCAATAACGAAAATTTCTATTTTATTAGTTATTGAGCTCCATTTAAGTTTTTGGTTTGTGAAAATTCTTCTATTAGGCTCTTTCCAAATTTCCCATACTACTATAGATGGGGCTATAACCCAAACATCTTTAAACAAGCTTTCCTTGTTAGGGGTGGGCCAAGCTTTAAGAAATTCCAATAGATCTTTAGGCCTTGCTGAGGACCATTTTAAACATTTGCATAGCCAGTTCCAACATTCTTGTGCAAATGCACAATTTAAAAATAAATGATTAGTCTCTTCCTATTGGCTTTCACATAGTGGGCATCTAGATGGGCCTTCAAAGCCTAATTTTCTAATTCTATCTAAGGTTAAAATTTTCTTTTGTAATGCTGCCCAAAGAAAATGCCCTACTTTAGGAAGGAAAACCTTGTTCCAACAAAGATTTAGGGGGATATCTAAGGAATCCAGATTTTGTTTTTCCAGAACTGATTTGTAACCATCTCTTACTTTATAATTTTCGTCATTAGCTCCTGACCAAATTAGTCGATCTGCTCTGCATTTAAGTGATATTACTCTATGATTGAGAATATCTCAGAGTTTGTTTCTTTCAATGGGATCACCAAGGGTGATATCTGTATACTTCCATATGGGATCAACTCCTGGGGAGATGTAATTTCTAATGTTTCTACCAATACTAGATTTGCAAATTTTTATCAATTCCTGAGAGAAGCCCTCATTTATTAATGGAGGATAACCTCCCCATGAATCTTCTGAGAATAGAGCTTTGTTACCCATTCCCACATCCCACATGAGAAGGTTATTGATGATTTCTCTAGAGTTAATAATAAAATTCCAAATATGGGAACCTTTCGTGTGAGAATGGGCTCTAAAAATATTGATAGGTTCTACATTAGGAATATATTTATTAAGAAGAATATTTGCCCATTTTCTATTGGGATTTCTATACGTATTCCATACTAGTTTAGCTCCTAAAGCTAAATTTTTCCATTGAAGGTTCTTGATGCCTAGACCTCCTAGGGAAATTGGTTTGCAGAGGTTATCCCACTTAATTAGCATTGTTTTCTTATCTTTTGATGTACCTTGCCAATAGAAGTCTCTAAGGAGTTTATCTATGTTGGCTTTGATATTGATAGGGAGCAGGATAAGAGACAATTGATAGGTGGGGATAGCTGTTAGAATAGACTTAATCATCGTAGCTCATCCAGCTTTAGTCAACAATTTTCCTTTCCAACTTGCTTTTATAATTTGGATCTTAGAAACAACTACTTCCCATAATTTTGACCTATGAACCCCCTTATCTAAGGGAATCCCTAGATATTTGCAAGGAAACTTTCCAATTTTATAACCTAGAATATTGTAGATTTGTCTCTCTTTAGAAGGGGGCATGTTAACAAAGAAAATTTCTAATTTGTTGGGATTGACCCTTTTCCTTGAAGCCTTCATATATACATTCAGGGAATATTTAAAAGCTTTAGCTTCTTTTAAGTTGCTAGCCCCAAGTAATATTGTGTCATCTGCAAACTGTTGATGGGTGATATTAGATACATTCTTTGTTACTCTAACTCCTATAATTTTACCTTCTAAATGTGCCTTAGTTATGGATCTACCCAATGCTTCCACCATGATTATGTATAGGAAGGGAGATCGTGGATCACCTTGTCTGATACCCCGAGAGATTTCAAAGAAACCTTCAGGGGTACCATTAATTAGGAGAGAAATCTTGGGGGTAGAAATGAAATTATAAATTAGATTTATCCATTGTTTCGAAAACCCAAATGCCTCTAAACATTTACATAGAAATCTCCAATCAACTTTATCATATGCTTTTTGTATATCTATTTTAATGAGCATGCAAGATTCTTTATTGTATTGAGTAGTATGGATTATTTCTTGGGCTATTATAATTCCATCAAGGATTGAGTGATTAGGTACAAACCCAATCTATTCTTCTGATATAATTGATGGGAGAAAGACTTTAAGTCTGTTTGCTAGACATTTGGATAGGATTTTATAAATTGTGTTACAAAGAGAGATTGGATGAAAATCCCCAGGATCTAGGTAGTCATGTTTCTTGGGAATGAGGGAGAAGAAGGTATTGTTAATTTCCATTATTAAAGAGCCTGAATTTCTGGTAGCTTCTACAACTTTCCATATGTCCTCACCAAGAAAATGCCAGCATTTTTGAAAGAAACCTACTTGATAACCATCAAGACTGGGAGCTTTCTCAGGGTGGAGCTGAAATAAAGTTGTTTTCACTTCTTCTATTGATAGTTTTCTATTGATCCATTTGTTGTCTACTTCAATAATTAATTTGGGAATTGACGATAGTAACTTATTTCGGGCTTCTAGAGTAGAGAAGTCATAATTGTTGAGGAGCGCTTGGTAGTAGCTGACAAGATGTTCTGCTATAAGTCTAGGATCCTCAATTAGATCACCATTTGGGCCTTTGAGTTTTGAAATTCTATTAATATTTCTATTATTGTTAGTGTTGTTATGAAAAAATTTGGTGTTGTTGTCACCTTCTTTGAGCCATGTCTCTCTGGATTTTTGTTTCAAAAAAATTTCTTCCTTGTATAAGATCTCTACATGTTTAGCCATTAATTCTTTCTCCTTATTATAAGATGCTTCATTCATACTTTGTTTAATGACAATTTCATTTAAGTCCTTAATTTATGATTCTATCTTGGTTTTTTGCTCAAAGATATTATTAAATTTTTCTTTGTTCCAATCCAGAATCTTCTGTTTAATAATTTTAAGCTTGGCTACTAAACAATACATCCTAGAACTAGAGACCTCTATCTGCTTCCACCAACTTTCCAAAAGTTGCATGAACTCCTTATACTAGAACCACATAAATTCAAATTTAAACAACTTTCTAAGTGGTTTATAGTTCTCAAAAATAGTTAATCTAACAGGAAAATGATCTGACCTTGATTTAGTAAGTACTTTCACATATGTGTTAAAATTAAAATTACCCATATCTCCACTAAGTAAGAACCTATCTAACCTTTGAGCTATATGGCTAAAGCTTGTTCTATGATTATTCCATGTAAATGTTCCATTATTAGTGGGAATGTCTTTCAAATTGTTTTCGCTAACCCAAAGACTAAAGTCTTTTTGTGATTGTGAAACAAATCTCGATCCACCAGATTTTTCATTAATATCTAGGATTGCATTGAAATCCCCTCCAATTATATGTATATCATTGCGATTGTTACTAAGATAAGAATGTAAGTCCTACCATAATTTCTTCTTTTCCGAGTTTGGAATAGGACCATAAACATTGATGAGCTTGAATTTTAGTTTGGTTTTTAGGCTAATGACTATTAGTTATAGCCAATTACTATATTTTAATACATCTTCTATCATTACTTTCCTAGGGTCCCATAATGCTGCTAGCTCACCTCAGGCCCCTTCTGAGAAAACTATCTATGATTTCCAAACACCTAATTTGTGACTAAATTTTAAGCTATCCTCTTGATTTAGTTTAGTTTCTTGCATTATTATTATTTTAGATTCAAATAAATTTAGATATCTTTTCATTAAAGTTTGTTTGTTAGGGGCATTAAGACCCCTAACATTCCATGTTGTTACTCTCATTGATCTTGGGGAAGGATCTTCCCCTTCCCTACATTCAGTATATCAAATAGATTCAGTTGATTCTCTGCCTATCCATCTTTAGCTCTTAATTCATAGGTTGATTTCTTGCCTCTTTTTTTCTTTGTCTTAAGTGTGATTGGAGAGGATAAACCAGCAATGTTAGTTGCAATACCTAGCTATCTGTCAAAATTAGTAATTCCATCTAGGCATTTGCTGATGTCTTCATCAATCTATATATGTTTATTGATCAGATTTTCCTCCTTATTCATATTATTCTGAGCATAATCCTCCTCATTCATAAAAGAATCTTCAAATTCTATTAGATTCTTGCCATAATCTTCTAGATTTGAAATTTGGAACAGACCTAATGTCTTAATAATAGATTCAACTTCAGTTGATATGATGATGTTCTCATGCTTACTCCTTGCGCTATCGACATTTTCATCACTTCTTTCTGCCTTACCATCCTTTATAATTTTAATTAGGAGCTTCCTTTGATGAATAAGTTCCTCCCTATTGCAAATTTCATCCAAAAATCTATCCATTAGTTCATTAGTAACCTATTCTCCTAAGAATTCCATAATTTTATTGACTTCTTTCTCACATTTTTCCTTTTCATCCTCAATGACAAAGTTACTTTTATGTAGGATTGTAATGTCCTTACCTCCATCAGATATACTATGATTGGAGGAGAGTCCTTGTTCCTCTTTACTTAAGTTAGTATCTGGAACTAGCTTATCCTCAACTCTTGAGGTGGAAAATTCATTAACCAAAGGCATCTCTGAACTAATTATAGTATTACTAGGATTCTTGTTAGAAGCATTTGAGTAAGTTACTAATGCTTTACTATCCTCTGACTGAACTGATATAGGGGCTATTGTATCCCCCCTTATTGCACAAGAAGGTGACTTGTCATGATTATGATCCAGATCTTTGAGTGAAATCTTCTTCTCCCTTCTTAAACTGGTAACAGGAGGATCTTTTGAAGGGATATTATGCTCAGAGTGATAGGGGATCCTTTATGCATTCCTCTCTTTACTGTTGTATATAATAAAACCTCCCTTATCTTTATAGAAACCCACCTTAATGTCCATGTTTTTAATATTATCAGGGAGTGCATCTGATGAGTCTATTGGGGAACTAGGGATATCCTCCAACTCTTCAATGTAGTCCTCAATTATGGTTGGGTTGATGATTACCAAGCTAGATTTGAAACATAATCGAATGGGAGGGATAGTCTTTTGATGGAAATTCATTTTGACAATAATTATTTTCTGTGTTTGGTTATATTCATTTTGTACTGTTCCAATATATTTGCCAATCTGATTGCCTATTTTCCTAATTGTTTCCTGGCTAGTGAATTCCAAGGGAAGATTCTTAAGAGTAATGGCTTTGTCTACCCTGAACTCCATGATTTTTTTAGGATTAAAGAGAGGAGACTAGTCAAAAATAGAAAAGGATATGTGTTTAAATTTAGGACAACCTTCAAACATAATTTTCTTTTTGAGGTAAATGTTGCTACAATCTAAATAAATGAACTTTTCAACAAGGATTGTGACACTTACCTTTTTAGGCCACTGTGTTTTCAACCAGTCTTCTATATCATATACTATAGCTCTAATTCCATTCCATATGTAGATTATTCCTGATGCTGCACACAAATTCTATATACTTTCTATGCATTCATCATTAAGATCTAGGTTAGCAATTTCAGATGTTCTATGTTTAGTGTTATCTCTTACTTCAAGATAGGTATCCTTATTATTATTGGTCCATCTATGTGGGGGAGAATAAATGGAATTATTGTGCTCATTTGAAAGCTTCTTTGAAAAATTATCATATTTACCATCAAATGTTGGATTACGATGAGAAATATTCTTACCATTAAACCTTCAGTGTGGGGGCAAATAGGGTAGAGCATCTTCTATACCATGTTCCCATATGGTATCCTTCTTACTGGGATGCAATGGAATATGGCTGTTGGCCTTTTCTTTCATATTTACCTGTGATGTCGGCTTCCATTGCTTGGACAATGCAAACCATGTTTGATTTTTTACCACATTCTACCCTTCCTGCTTGCCATCCCTATAAGAGATTTGCTGCCATATGTCTTTACAAGGAGATGATGGATAAACTCTCACATAATGCTGGAACTATTTAATTATGTCATTATGCCAGGGTATCCAAGGGTTTATTTTTCCCTTTAAATCTATAGAAAGAATTCACCTGTGTGGTGGCAAATAAAAACTAGGGTTTTGTTGATCATTTAGATTCTTGAGCAATTCAAAGGAATTACTTAATGGAACCGGATTTGGATGGTGCACACTAGGGGATGGAACAAACTTACTTTTTCTCTGAGATTTGACCTCCTGCCATTTAGGAACATCCTCCACAGATACCCTAGGATGCAAATGTTCTTCATGCAGTCCCCCTTTCCTCAAAGTAGTATGAGGGTCATTGGAGCTTAATGTCAGATAATACCTAGATTGTGAAGCCCTATACGTCTGAGGGAGAGGGTTCAGATGTAGGAGTGCATATTTTGTTTTTGAAAAAACCTTCAAGTGTTGATCTAAGACTCATAACTAAAAATGGAGGGCTTCGAATGTGATCCCAGAGCCAATTGTGAATACAGAGCCATTTCGTTCGAGTAGAGCCCGCATTTACCCGATATAGTTATTATTTGAATTATTAGTATTGTTACATCTTTGATAATTTTGGTTATTTTGATTAGTGTTAGAAGATCTATTTTTATTGTGACTTTGAGAGACATATGCATGTTTGTGAGTTTTAAGTATGCCAAATTGAATCAATTTTTCTTCCTCTTGACGCAACATATTTTGAAAGATGACATAAGTTAATTGAGATGCTAAAGAAGGAATAGCTAACTGAGAGTAAATATTTGTAATAAATTGTTGGAACTATCTAGGCAAACATTTATGAATAATTATGTGGATTATCCTTAAATCAGAGAGAGTGACTTGTAAATCAGTTAGTAAAACTTTAATTGAATCAAACTTGAGCAAGAAATCATCAACAAAGTTGAAATCGGTATACCTGAGGTCTTCAAGTTAGTCTTGAAGATGGATTTTTTAGTTTCATCTACACTTTCATAGGTATTTTCAGAATGTCCCAAGCTTGATGGGCTTCTGTACAAGTAGAAATTAAGACATAAAAATTGGGACTTAAGGAGATCCTAATTAAACTAAGTGCTTCCTCATTTTTAGTCTACCAAGCAGTTTGGTTAGCTTTAGGAGCAGAGGCTACGAGTTTTGAACTGGCATTAGTTGCAATATCTAAAATATGTCTCAATCTAAAGATGAAGGTCATGTGTGTTTTTCCATGCATGATAATCTATACTAGTTAACTTTATTTCTAGCATGAGGGTGGTCATGGTTAAATATGAAGATTAAAGAAAAGAACACCTAAACTTAAGATAAATAAATGAAAACCTTAATAGAACCTAGAAAAGAAACTTAGATCAAATGATATACAATTGCATGCAACAACGGAAAGCTATAAAAGCTTACGCCAAGGAGCTATGCAAGGAAAAAACAACAACTAGATGTAAAATAGAAATTGAGAACACAAAGGAGATAATAGATCTCAATTAAGATGTTATTGATTAACAGATAACACAAGAAACTCTTGCATGCAAAGAGAAAGTAAACTAAATAACTTGAAAACAAAGAAAAGACAACACAACTTGCAAAACAAATGTATTAATGAATAGATATGCTAAAAAAGTTAATAATAGAAAGTTTCAACCTGAAATGAAATATTAAGAAACAAAGATACTACAAAAAAGTTAAAAAAGATACAAACCTACAAAGAAAACTAAAAACCCTTAATTAAAAACTAGAGCTAAGATGGCTTGAATCTAATTAAAAACCCTAAAAGAAATGAAACCCACAAAAATATATACCTATTCTTTAACCAAGTAAAGTCCTCCAAAATCACCCGATCGGAAAACCCTCCTGTGGATTCGACACAAAAAGCTAAAGTATTTGCGGATTTGACTCAACCAATGATTCAAATCTACAAATCTCAATGCTCTTTCTTGTAGATATTTATCAAAGACTCAAAATCTTTTAATACTCCGCAGACAATGGGATCCACTTAACAATATAATAACATTGATTAACTATTATATTCCAAAAACAATAACTGATTCAATTCACAAAGATTTGATAAATTTGGTAATGTTGATTTAACACATAACACTTACCATTATTTGCATAACCTACTCATTGTATCTACTCACTAGTAGCCGATATGTATTCACTGATTCTTCACAGACTGAGATTGGTCACAACAACAATAAGAGGTTAGAAAGGCATAGAACCACAACCTTTCGTTAATCCCAAATGTTGATTATAAGATATCAAGAATCTTGAACTATCGATTAGGAATGATATACAATATCATTCAGATCACTTTGAACAAAACTACAACACATGTTTCTTTGAATAGTCCACCATCTCGGATCTCTTTCAAATAATGACTATCAAGATACCATGTTTCTCGGGTACCATGCGGCACAAACCATTTAAAAAACTCCAAAAAAAATGTGAAAAAGAGTCAAGTGAATGTAATACTAAGTCCCAAAAACAACAAGTAGAACAGACAAGACACACTTCAGCAATATATGAAGCCAACACGTTGAGATCGATGAAATCAAAATAGGTGAAGATATCAGATAAGTTATGATAGTGCCAGCAAAGGATAGCACATAATACAAAGCACTGATAGGGTTTCAAATACGAAGCAGAGTATAATAAGAATGGAGTTAGAGATATTGTTGGAACAGATATCGGGCTCGGATTAGAAGCTATTGGCTATTCAACAACAAGGACCAACTTGAAGTGATCTATTATCATATAAACATTTAGTAGATCTCCATAAAATGGATGCACATCATCAAGGTGGGAAACAAAATGTCTACTATAGAAGAAAGCTTGTCATGAAAATGTTGTTCAACGTATTTCACTTTGTGCAATGTACAACTAGCAGAGGCAGAGATTGCATAGCTCTTGTGCACCACCATTGTGATTGTTGCTATGATCTTGATAAGATTATGTCCACAAATCCTTCCCTGAGGACACCACGGTGCTATGCTAGAAGATTAGAAAAAAGGTAGTTCAGAGATGCTAAAAATAGTGATACAAGCAAACAGTAGTGAACTGGAAACCATGGAGAGTGCATGCATTAATAAAATTCTATACTAACAAAAATATGAAGGAACTACAAAACTCTATTCTAACAAACAACACATGAAATGAAAGGATAACCAAACAAAAAAACCCATAGATGGATTCAACAATAGAGAAGATGGAATTGCAAGTATGAGGAAATCTATAATATTATGTAAAGAGAAACTAAAACACATGCAAGGATATATCTACAAAATGCATGCAATGAAACACTTTAAAATGAAAAAAAACACTTAGAAGAAGACACATGCTAAGATGCAATGATAATGAAATGTTTGGTAATGAAGATTTTTTGAAAGAAACCACATGCAATCCTAAATAACAAATGCAATGAATAACATAACGTAAACTTAGAAACTGAAAATGAATGCAATGAACCAAAATTAGAAACAATAATTGCAAAAAAAATATTCTAAACATGCAACAAATGAATACAATATAAGAAAAAAAACTTTACATGCATGAACCGAAATTAGAAACAAGGATGAAAGAATAAACTTTTGATTCTTTAAATTATTTTAATATTATAATATTAAATTTTGATTATAATAATATTTTGATATATAAATTAAAAAAAACCAATATTAAATTACAGTGAAAGATATAATGAAAAAATTAACCAAGGAGAAGAGAATCAAAACTCTCTTAAACAATGTCTCCAAATTTGGAGTGTACCAAGATATGGTAGCTCCTTTACCCACACACTCAAAACATGATTAAACCAACCCGCTTTGATACCATGTTAAAAATAGTAACAAAATATAGAGAGATAGAAAATTGTTTAATCAATGAGCTAGGAATAAGGAGATTAATCATGAATAATCACAACTCTAGGAGCATTCACCAAAGAAAGAAGCAACAAGGAGACAATATTTTGAAGGGGGAAAGCATTAAAAAAACCCCATGATATAATGAAAGTGGAAAAATTGTCTAAGAATGAGAGAGAGAGAGAGAGAGAGAGAGAGCTTAGCTCATACAATGTTCAAGAAGAAGAAGAATCTCATATGAGGAGAGAAGGAGAGCCATCTCTTTTAATAAAGATGTGAGAAAGGATTTACATTGTAACTCCATTTCTATGTATGCCACATTTTACTAGTGTGTGAGACAAGTGTAGGATTCCTAATAAGGAGGAATATCTATTTTCCTTAAAAAAGGAATTACAAATATGAGACATGTCCTCCTACTTGGACTAGAGGATGAATATAATAGGATACCTTGGTTTATCATTTAAATACAAATATACCAAGGAAAGATTAAATTCTAACAATGACCAATTAAGACCTGACATGATTAATAAGACATAATATGACCCCTTGAGACCTAACATGAGTAATAAGACCTAATATTTCATATTAAAACCTAACATGATTAATAAGACCTAATAAGACCCTTAACATATAATAGGACCACTTAAGACCTAATAGAATCCCTTAAGATCTAATAGGACTAAGAGGAGCTAATAGGACCTTTTAAGACCAATTCAGACCTAACATATCTAATAAGATGTAATATGATATCTTAAGACCTAACATCAACAATAAGACCTAATATGACCCCATCATACTTATAAGACCTAATAAGACCTATTAGGATCTGAAAAGACCAATAAGAGGTCTAATAGGGCATATTAACACCTAAATTTATTAATACAACCTAATAACTAATAATAAGACCTAATAGGACCAAATAAGACTTAACATGTGACTAATACTTGACCAATTAAAACCTAATAATTGACCAATTAAAACTAATTAAGACTTAACTTGTGACTAATATGACCAATTAAGACCTAACATGATTAATAAGACATTTAATAGGACCCCTTAAGACGTAACATGAGTAATATCTCCTAACATTTCCTATTAGGACCTAACATGATTAATAAGACCTAATAAGACCCTTAACACATAATAGGACCAATTAAGACCTAATAGAACCCCTTAAGATCTCATAGGAGGTAATACGGGCTAATAGGACCTTTTAAGACCAATTGAGACCAAACATATCTAATAAGATATCTTAAGAGCTAACATTAGTAATAAGACCTAATATGACCGCTTAAGACTTATAAGACCTAATAGGACCTGAAAAGACTAATAAGAGGTCTAGTAGGACATATTAGCACAAAAATCAATTAATACAACCTAATAGGACCTAATACCTAATAATAAGACCTAATAGGACCCTTAAGAACTAATAGGACCTATTAAGACCAATTAGGACCAATAGAACCTATTAAGACCTAATAGGACCAATTAAGACCTAAGATGTGACTCATACTTTACCAATTAGGACCTATTAAATGATCAATTAAGACTAATTATGACTTAACATGTGACTAATATGACTAATTAGGACCTAACATGATTAATAAGACATAATAGGACCCCTTAAGACCTA